>JAJIBD010029030.1:0-85114 GCA_021461705.1 Cryptotis parvus
CCCGACAGTGCCGGAGCGAGTTCCCTTCTACCTCCGAAGCCGGCGAGGAATGGATGAGCACTCAGGGATCCGATGAGGTTTTAAAAGACTTTACTTATCACAGGTTCAGGCATACAAATCAGCAAAAGGAAAAACCCGATGCTTAGGATTCCAGGCTAGAACCCCAGCCACGTGTAGGCCAAGATGGCAACCACCACGTGTGAAACTTCCAAGGGAATAATCGCTCACAAGGCGAAATCCCACTGGGAAGAAGAAGCCTGGGAGAGCGGGAACCGGCTAGTTTATACCCCCAGCAACTCAGACCTTCCTCCCATTGTTATGGAAAGCAGGGGAGGGTCCAATGCCTTTAGGTAGTCCCTCCCTGCATCTCACCTAGGGCCTTTACTGTGCTAATGTTTTGAGCGGAATGCCTTTGAAATGTAGAGAAGGGGGTTTCTGAGATGGCATGTCACTGTACCACAAGATCAACACCAATGCCAGTTAAATATTTCTCCAAGCCTTCACAAGTCTCCTCTACTTCATTGTAGTTTTATATTTTATCAGGGAGCCATGCTTGTTTGTTTGGAAGCAAACAGCATTTCTCTCTGGTCTAATTACTTAGGTGTCCTTACGTGGCCAGGCTAATATGCTGGTAAGATCTAGCTAGTCCCACGATGATTGTGATAGCATGGGAGAATATTTATACCAGCTAGTACAGCATACATGGTCAGATAAACTGCCACATTTAGACTACCCCCTTATCTGCGGGTGATCTGCGGGAGGCAATCCAGAGCAGATGCAGCGGCCCTTAGGAGTCCTGCAACAACTCCCCCTGATTAGTTTACTAATAAAAATTGAAAAGGTAAGAAATATTTAGTAATGTACAGAAAATTAAGATAAGAAAAAACAATTCCAATTGCAAAATGATAATACATGTTACTTTAGGATCCTAACTTGTTTTTTGGACCCAAAGCAAAGTTCAAGATAAAGTGTTTTTAGCTGTCTGATTATAACGGACTATAGTTTGCATTGTCCATAATTTGTGAGAGTCAATTTGCTATATTTTATGTAAAGTCGGGTGTCTGGAACAAAGTCTGTGGGGCTACTTCTGGAACAGCAATAGCGGTGATCATATGAGTATGAGTCTTTGGAGAGCAGCGATCAGGAACTCGTTGAATTGTCAGGAACACTGGATTGGGTCTCAGGAACACTGGAACAAGTATCTCGAATTCTGGAACAGGAGTCTTGAGTGCTGGAACAGGTGTCGGGAACATCGGTGTGGTATCTTGAACTCTGGAACAGGAGTCTTGAGCGCTGGAGCAGGTGTCGGAACATCGGTGTGATATCTTGAACTCTGGAACAGGAGTCTTGAGCGCTGGAGCAGGTGTCTGGAACATCGGTGTGGGCGTCTTGCAGGGCTTCTTCAGCAAGGGAACATTGGCACGGTAACTGTACCTGTAGCTTAGGCGAGACAAAAACACTTTTCGAGGTTAATCACAAGTAGAGATTTTAAGGCTTTGTAGGGATCCAAGTCTGGGATGGAGAGAAGAATATAAGAAGCTCCAACATGGGTGGAGCAGGGGAAATAAGTATGAGAATTGATGATTTTAAAATTGATAAATCTAGTGGATCAGCAGTGGAGTTGATGAATGTAATAGAGGTTTGTAGTGGTCAGAAACTGAGAAGGTAGTAGTTGAGACATAACATAGACACAACATTAATCCACAAACATAATGGTGGCCACCACATGCACACCTGCGCACACATACATTTGATCGATCAATATCTTACAGCTGTATATGTGACCCATTTAGGGTGATAAATGGTAGCGAGTCAAGCGCTTCATAAATATAAAGCCGGCAAATGATGGTGAGAAAGTGTCTTTTCCTGTGAATAGAGCATTGGGAAAAATTAGTTTTGCAAATTATTAAATTTTTAGCGAGCACTGTTTTAGGAGTCTCGGAGTATTGAGCACTGTAGCGCAGGTTTACTGGATTCGAATATCTCATCCTGTGAACAGAATCATTAGAAAAACAATTTTTTATTGATTTAGCAAACATTTTTTGTAATGAGCACTGTGATCAGAGTCCACCCATTTTCCACCCTTTTTTTTTTTTTTTTTTTTTTTGCAAGAAAGAAAATATTTAGGCTGTAAGGCAAGATATTAGACATGAACCATGATCACAGACTGCAAAACAAGATCATTATTAAAAGGAACCAATCCAGGAAGTTTAAACAGCAACTTGCAATTTAAAATTTAAGACTTTATATTGAAAGAATTAATTGTTTTCTGATTCTTGGAGAATTCTAGTCTTAACAAGTCGCAGAGGGACCCAGAGTTTCTTGGCAGGGTTATCGTCTGTAGAAATGAAAGCATAGCCTCTTCCCGAATGAGGAGGTGACCTGCAATCCATTTATCATCAATTTTCACCCAGATAGGTGAATTGACTGTTTTTGAGTTTGCATATCTTCTTGAAAGTGACGTTCAGCCGCGGTATAGGGATCTCCTTGAGGTATATTTAAGAAGTTTAAGGTAAATAATGTTAAAGATAAAGAATCCATTGGAGGCATGCTTGTTTTTCGTTGCTTTAATAGCTGAGTTTTAAGTGTTCTGTGGGCACGTTCAACTATTCCTTGTCCTTGTGGATTATATGGAATTCCTGTAATATGTTTGATCTGCCATTCCTCGCAAAAGGATTTGAAGGTTTTGCTGGTGTAAGCAGGACCATTATCTGTTTTTATGGTATGGGGGAATACCCATGACGGAGAAGCACTGGAGTAAAAATGAACAAACAGATTTAGCTCTTTCAGGCGTCATAGGAACAGCCCATATGAACCGGGAATATGTATCGATGACCACATGAAGGAAAGGTTTGTTGGGAAATAAGTTAGTATGAGTTATATCCATCTGCCACAATTGGTTTTGTCTGTAAACCTCGAGGATTTGCTCCTGCTACATGAGATGTACAATGTAAAGGAGCACAGACAGGACGATTGCTGGACAATTTGTCTAGCTTGTCTCCATGGGATGCCATGGTGTACATGAAGGCGGCGGGCATTTGTATGTAGAGTCTGGTGCTCTTCCTCAGCTGATTTAAATACTGGTGCTGCCAAGAGATCTGCTGCTTCGTTTCCTCGAACCATTGGCCGGGGAGTCGGCTGTGAGAACGGATGTGGGAGATGTATATAGGGAATGTTCTATTTCGGAGGAGATCTTGTAGTTTATGGAGCAGCTCCTGAATTATAGGATTATGGGCATTTAAAGAAGCAGTGACAATTCCAGGAAATAAACCAACTACATATGCAGAATCACTCACCACATTACATGGGCCAGATATATGGGATAGTAAATGTATCAGGGTGGCGGAGTTCCACTTGTTGGGCAGATTTATAATTTGTATGCACAGTAGTGGTCAGCGAAGGACCTGTAATTCCACCCCTTCCTGATGAGGAGCCATCAATATAATACACTGGAGCATCAGGAATGGGAGAGGAGGCGGACAATGGTGGAAATTATAAAAGGTGTCCTTTTCAGAAATTCCCAGGTTTTTCCAGCTGGGTAATGATAAGATATTTCTCCTGAAAAATCTGCTAAAGCTCTCTGAAGGATTTCACTGAGTGGTAAAACAGCTTCAATTTCTTTTTTTAGGGTCAGGTAGTACAATTACATGGGGATCATGTCCAAGTAATACTTGGGTTCTTGATCTTCCCTTAATTATAAGATTAGCTATCATCTCAAGGTAAGGTGTAGCAGTGCGATTCTGCTTGTTATGTAAGTAAACCCATTCCTAACGGTCCAGATAATTGGGCTATAGCAGCAGTTGGAGACTCGGGAGTGTTGAAGACCAAGAACCATACCTTTTCTCCGGGATTAAATCTGGAGAGGTAAGATTTTTTGAAGCCGATTCATGAAAAAATCTAATTCCTCTTGAGCTTTAGGAGTTAGCTGCCTTGGGCTATTTAAAGCAGGATCACCTTCAAGGGTGTGGAACAGGTTACTGAGCTCACAGTTAGGAATACCAAGGGAGGGCGCACCCAGTTGATATCCCCCAGCAGTTTTTGAAAATCATTCAAGGTTTTGAGCCTTTTCTGACTAATGGAGATCTTTTGAGGGCGCACTGTAGTGCGGTCAAGAACATAGCCCAAATATTCATATGGAGGCTGCATCTGGATTTTCTCGGAGCTACTTGTAAGCCAGCCTCTGGTAAAACTGTCATTACATCATTATATAAATTCTGGAGATCTCTGGAATTATCACAAGCTAGCAGGATATCATCCATGTAGTGGATGATGTATGCCCAGGAAATTTGCACGAATGGGTCGCAAAACCTCATCAACAAAGTGTTGACACATCGTAGGTGAATTAGTCATTCCTTGGGGCAATACTGTCCACTGAAACCTACGTAAAGGACCTTTATGATTAATGGAAGGGACTGAAAATGCAAACCTTTTCCGATCATCTGGGTGGATAGGTATGCTGTAAAAGCAGTCTTTTAAATCTATGATAATTAGCGGCCAATCCTTAGGAATAGCTGCTGGAGAGGAGCCCAGGTTGTAGGGCTCCCATGGGGACCATAGTAGAATTTACATTCCTTAAGTCAATCAGCAAACGCCATTTGCCTGATTTTTTCTGTATTACAAAAACAGGAGAATTCCATTCTGAAAGCGTTTCCTCAATATGTCCCTAATTTCAGCTGTTCTTCCACTAGATTTGTTAGCGCCTCTAACTTTTTTTGGTATTGAGGGGCCACTGTGGTGTCCATATAGGTTTGTCAGATTTCCACTGAATACGGATAGGTAGTGGGCGCTTAACCACAGCGGCCCCAATTAAAAAGGGTTACTTCCGGTGTTAGGCTTATTATGGAGAGCTGGAATTGGTGCTCGACGGGGGGGTGGACGAGGTATGTGGATTACTGCCCCCCCACTGCTCCAGCATGTCTCGACCCCATAAAGTTAAAGGCATAGGGGCTATATAAGGCTGGACCATGGCTACATTCCCTTCAGGGCCAATACCACGGCAGCCACCTGGCACTCTGTCGGAGAAGAGAGGAGGAGATATTGCCTACCCGCTCAGGCTATGGGACACTTTCTTTAGGGCCCAGTTAGAGGGCCAATACTTGAGTGGAGATTATGGATATGTCTGCCCCTGTATCCAACATGCCTTTGAATTTCCTTTTATAAATTTCGATGGGTATAACCGGCCGCTTGGCCTGAGAAATTCTGGCAGTGTACCCAACTAGATAGTTAGCAGGTGGCTGGTGGGCTTGGTTCTGTGTGGCTGCATAACCAACAATGAAGTTGGCAGAATGGTTGGTACTGTTTAAGCCACCAGCTGTAGGGTGTTCGGACTGACTACGGATCCTCAAAAAATAATAATAGTTTAGCAAGTGGTTCCCCTTTTTTAAAAGTCCATTTAGTTGGCACAGATATTGACAGTATTATCTCTCCATGAGATTCAGGATCCAGAAGTCCGAAATGCACCATAATTCCCTTAAATTTCAGCCAATCGCTCCCCTGAATTAAACCCATACTACCTGGGGAGCAGGTCCTTTTATCCCTGTTTTTTAGCATGTAGGGGTCTTGACTTGGGTATATTGTGACAGTCTTGGGGCAGAGAATGTCGAGACTGCCACTGCCTGATGGGGTAGGCCAGAGAGCATTTATTGACTGTAATTCTGTGGATTCTGATTCGGAGGATATTGGGCGGGTGGAATGAAGGAGAGTGCCCCTGGATTCAGCTGGGCCTGGGGCTGGCCCCCACCCAGTTTCCCGCATTAGGGGGAGGCATAGATGTTATTTGAGCCTGCGGAGCTTGTGGAACCTGGGAGGGGGCCCATGTAACATTTCCTATAAAGGGATTATTAGAATGTTGCCCTGTATTGATAATTGTAGAAGATGGGCAATCTCTACGGGTGTGTCCCTTCTTTCCGCCAGATAAAGCAGGTTATCTGTCCAGATGAAGCCTGAGGCTGACTTCGCCTCCAAGACCGACAGTCTCTGGCCCAATGTTTTCCTTTTCTGCACCTTGGGCATGGTCCAGGTGGGGCCCTTCGAGGGGTGGAGCTGCGATTATTAGAATAGTTTCTCCGATTATTGTTTATCCTTTGAAATTTATTGCTTCTCCCCCCTAGAGCTGTCTGACTTGTTTCTCTCCCTAGAGCTGTCTGACTTGTTTCTCTCCCTAGAGCTGTCTGACATTTCATCCCTCTCCTGATCCTCCTGCTGTATGGGATAAGCCTCTATATCATCCTGTGTTTTATGGGAGGTTAAACCGACATTTCTACAGGCCTTTAGATACCCCATGAGGTCAGCCTTTTCCCTAATACCATATAGTAATGCTCGACATTTTTGATTAGCATTCTCATATGCTAAGTTTAGTTTTAGGATTTCTTGAGTGGTTGGGTCTTGAACCTGTCTTTGGATTGTTTCACATAATCTCCCAACAAAATCAAAGTATGGTTCATCACGACCCTGGTAAATTTTTGTATAGCTACCTAGAAATTCTGGGTCGGAACCTACTCTTTCCCACGCCTTTAATGCTGTCTCCCGAGCGAATTTTAAAATAGGTTCAGGTAATGTCGCTTGTTTTGCTTTGTTTTTCCATTCACCTTCACCTTTTAGCATGGCAAAAGTTATAGTATGGCCTGATTCCTTTTCTCTTAAAGTGTCAATATTCTGGTTAACTCCATCTGCATACCACATATGCCATTGCATGTACTGTGATTTGTTTAGACAAGTATCGGCTACCGTTTCAAAGTCTCCCAATACCCACTGACTACTTTCGCTCCAATCAGCTAAATATTTTAAAGTATAAGGACTTGATATTCCAAACCTGTCGCAAGCCTTCCTAAGCGGGGTTATTGCCTCAATTTTTTAAGTCTTCATGAATCGGTTTTACTTTATCTTTAGATTGGTCATGAGAAAGATTGCTGGGCTTTGCTCTTTGACTCGAGCTAATCTGTTTCTCCCCTTCTTCCTCATCAGAGCTTGTAGTATCTGGCAGAGGAACATCTACCCCATTGAGGGTATTAACTCTGGGGAGATTTTCAGCTTGGGAATTTGCCTCCTCTGGGTTTTCCTGTTCCTCCTCTAAGTTATCAGCCACATTAGAATTCTTTTTTAAATTTTTTTTGCTGGGAATGTATACACCTTTTTCAAGTCTACAGTTTTGGGGCGTGTTTGTGAGCGGCTTTTAGTTGGTTCACGCCTCAGTATTGGGTATGCGCTAGGTCCTGATTGATAAGTTATGAAATCAGAAATCTCCCTGCGTAACACATCCATTTCTTGGTTTAAGTTTTCAAGTTTCCTATATGTTTCTTCCTTTTGTTCTTTCAATCTTATGTGTAACTTCCAAACCTCCTCTTTCTGTCCATCTATTCTATCTCTCTGTCTGTCAATTTCTTCCTCTAAGATAATGCTGATTTTATCGATATCCTTCTTCTGCTCTTCAAACTTTACTTCAAATTTTAAATCCTGTTTAATAATTTTACTTTCCTGTTCTTCTAATTTTTTCCTTGAATTTTAAATCCTGTTCTTCTAATTTTTTCCTTGAATTTTAAATCCTGTTCTTCTAATTTTTTCCTTGAATTTTAAATCCTGTTCTTCTAATTTTTTCCTCAAATTTTAAAATCTGGTTAATAATTTTACTTTCCTGTTCTTCTAATTTCTTTTCAAATTTTAAACTCTGTTTAATAATTCTGTCCTCAAGCTTTAAGACCAGTCTACCTGTAGCTTTATGATCCTCACTTATTTCTTCAATCGCTGAGTAAATCTCGTCCCTTAAGATTGCATTCAATTTATTACTTTCCTCCCTCTCTCTATTAAACATTGTCCTTACGCAAAGGTACAGTTTAAAAATCGCAAGGACCCAGATGATTTGTGAAAAGATAGAGTAGTTCTCAGAAAGGAACTTTATAGACTGGGCTATGTATGGTTCCGAGCCAATAAAAGATACAATGTATCTATACCATGAGATATCCATCATTTTACTCACGGTTCGGAGGCAGATGATCTCTGTCCGATGATAATTAGACCAGGCGATGTTCGTGGTGCCCTACCCCAGGGGCGCCAAATGTCGGGGCGCTCCGCCGGGGTCCCCGACAGTGCCGGGAAGCGAGTTCCCTTCTACCTCCGAAGCCGGCGAGGAATGGATGAGCACTCAGGGATCCGATGAGGTTTTAAAAGACTTTACTTATCACAGGTTCAGGCATACAAATCAGCAAAAGGAAAAACCCGATGCTTAGGATTCCAGGCTAGAACCCCAGCCACGTGTAGGCCAAGATGGCAACCACCACGTGTGAAACTTCCAAGGGAATAATCGCTCACAAGGCGAAATCCCACTGGGAAGAAGAAGCCTGGGAGGAGCGGGAACCGGCTAGTTTATACCCCCAGCAACTCAGACCTTCCTCCCATTGTTATGGAAAGCAGGGGAGGGTCCAATGCCTTTAGGTAGTCCCTCCCTGCATCTCACCTAGGGCCTTTACTGTGCTAATGTTTTGAGCCGGAATGCCTTTGAAATGTAGAGAAGGGGGTTTCTGAGATGGCATGTCACTGTACCAAAGATCAACACCAATGCCAGTTAAATATTTCTCCAAGCCTTCACAAGTCTCCTCTACTTCATTGTAGTTTTATATTTTATCAGGGAGCCATGCTTGTTTGTTTGGAAGCAAACAGCATTTCTCTCTGGTCTAATTACTTAGGTGTCCTTACGTGGCCAGGCTAATATGCTGGTAAGATCTAGCTAGTCCCACGATGATTGTGATAGCATGGGAGAATATTTATACCAGCTAGTACAGCATACATGGTCAGATAAACTGCCACATTTAGACTACCCCCTTATCTACGGAGTGATCTGCGGGGAGGCAATCCAGAGCAGATGCAGCGGCCCTTAGGAGTCCTGCAACATGCTACCTCATTTAGGATCAATTAAAATGTGGCATTTATGCTTTTATGCTCAGAAATAAGTGCACACTATTTACATGATTTTTTTCTTAGAGTAGTGTCCTCATCTAAAATTTACACAAGGGCAAAGAGAGTTTTGTTTAAAATAGTGGTGGAGCAACTGAGTAACTCCTAAAGCAGTTCCAGGTTGGAGCATGCACCAAGAAAATATTTCTCCATAACATCTTAAAGCTAAGAGAGCACACCAGAAAAAAGTATGATCTCACATCCCCTGGTCCTGAACCACCTTCAAACCTCTCTCTCTCTCTCTCTCTCTCTCTCTCTCTCTCTCTCTATATATATATATATATATATATATATATATACATATATATGTAAACCTGTCTCTCTCTCTATATGTAAAAATACATATATATATAAACCTCTCTCTATATATAGAGAGAGGGTTTTCTATATATATATGTATTTTTCATTATATATATTTATATAAATATACATATATTCATGAAAACATAAACACTGCATAAATATGCCTACAAACTTTCAAAATGAAAACAGGTACACTCTGGAGAACTTTATCCAAATAAACATGTCTCAGGTAGAAAGTCTTTTATTATTTAATCCTAATGCTGCAGAGTCCTCTTATATCTAAAAAAATAATATTCAACTAAATGTTTATATTTGGACATTTTGTATTTATGTACTCCATACTTGATCCATTGTTTGTCAAAATGATTGTGATTGACCCTCCAGCTATATTCAAAATAGTGTTGATTATTACATTTATTAACATCAGTTGTACTAGACATTAGAAAGGATACCATGACTTAAAAATAATATAACCCTAAGAAACATTAGTAAGTGAAAGCCATCACAGTTTCAGACCCAGGAGGAATACTACTTAGTTACTGTATAATCATCCTGACTTATATTCATGAGGCTGGTGTTACATTACCCTTGTTTCAACCTATTATTTTTATGTTCCCAGTTCCTACAACTGGCACCAAATTTAAGAACATAATAAAAAGAAATGCAGAGAAGTGATCAAGAAAGTAGAAAAAGCCAATAAGCCTATTTAATTAGGTATCAGAATGCAGTATTTTGTATTTTATAGTAAGAATATAAACATTAATTTTTATTTCTTTTTTGGGTCACACACCGCGACGCTCAGAGGTTACTCCTGGCTCTGCACTCAGGAATTACCCTGGTGGTGTTCAGGGACCATATGGGAAGCTGGTGATCAAACCCAGGCCAGCATGGGCTGGCCTCGTGAAAGGCAAATGCTCTACCTGCTGGACTATTGCTCCGGTCCCTAACATTAATTTTTTATACTTTACTTACATTTTAGAGTTTTGGGGCCAGAAAGAAAGTAGAGTGCGAGGACGCTTACCTTGCATGTGATCCTAGAGAAGGCAGCAACATCTCAAACGCTATGATACTAATAAACCGAGTAGCACACCACAATTAATGGAAGTATAAGGCAACCATGAACAAAATAAATACAATGCCTATCCTGTAGCAATATATCAGCAATTTATTATACAAGGGCTTAATAGCTCTATGATGAGACTGAATAATCTTCACTTTCTTCTAAGAAACACATTTTTATCATTTTTAGTAAATTATCTATAACAAGCAATATAAAATAAATTATTGAGGGTCTGTCTGCTATAGGGGCTGCCTTAAGCAGTGGTTGGGAAAGCTGGAAATAATGGTAATGGGTAGTTGCAGTGGTGATGGACTTGGGGTTGAATAATGAATGCCTCTAACAGATTAACAGGAACAATTTTGTTTAAAAATGAAATTGAGTAGGAGCCTATTAAGTTCAATAAGTGAAAACAACAATACAGATGGCCCAATTTGCTTGTAAAAGTTCAGTAAAAAGGTCAGATCTTTAGCAACACTATTATGAGACATATGTTGTAATAAGCAATATAAAGTAAATTAGTGCCTGCTAAGAGAGCAGACTTGGGAGGTGGGTGGTAAACTATGATCTTTGGTTGTGGTAAGGGCAAACTGTTGGTGGAACTGGCATTGGAATATGAATACCTGAAAAAACTGTATAGTGAGTAACATTGTAAGTTACACTGTTTTAAATAAAGTTAATAAAAAAAGAAACTCAAAAAATAGCTTAGAGATTGCTATCATCTTGCTTATACACTCTACTCATGCTGCAATTAATAGAAAACAATAGCAATGGGTTAATTTAAAAGCATATGTTTGAATATTAGAAAGTATTTCATAGGGCCAGAGCAGTAGTTCAGCAGAGAGGGCATTTGCCTTGCATGCGACTGACCCATGTTTAATCCCCGGCATCCCATATGGTCCCTCCCAAGCACTGCCAGGAGTAATTTCTGCATGCAGAACCAGAAGAAATCCCTGAGCATCACCAGGTGTGACCCCAAAAAGAACAAAAAGTGTACTTAAAATAGCAATAAATCAAAAAATAAATCATATTCAAAATTAAAAATAAGCGCCTCTGTCAAGAATAGCTGATTTCTGTAAATAAGCCTTTTTAGGTAAACATATTATCATCAAGTATTGCATAGTATATATGCATATATATTTGCATTATATATATATATTTTTATTTAAAACTATCAAAAATTTTTTTTAAGTTTGGAGTGGATAGATAGCTCAACCAACTTGAAGGACATTCATCCAACCAATCCTTAGCTTTGTTGACAAAAGCACCCCCAAAAGTGACCGCTGAACAAAGAACCAAGAGCAGTCCCTGAGCGCTAATAGTTGTGTCTGTAAAAAAACTTGCAAAATTTATTTTTAAATAATGTAAATAAAGCTTAAATTTGTGATATATTTTATATTGAACAGAAACAATAATGTGACCACATATAATCAGATGAATGTGTTTACAAATATAAACTAATCTATACTGGTGAATGGGAGACAATTTAGAATTTGTAACTGTAACACATGTTTACTTCAAATCTAGAAGTCAGCCTTTTTATAACAAAAGTCCTATATACAAATGATGTACTTATTTTTTCTTTACAATCACTGAGGTAATGTAATTCTTCATAATATACCAGGGACCAGAGTGATAGTACAGACAGTATAGCTCTTGCTCAGACACAGCTGACCTGGGTTTGATCCATAGTACCCTATGGTGTACCCTGAGCCCCACCAGGAGTGATCCCTGTGCTTGGACCCAGATGTAAGTTAGAACAAGTGTGCCCTCTCCCCAAATTAGTAGAGCCAACCATAAATGGGCATTTGGGTGAGTATGCAAAAACAATGCACAGAATGAGACTTGGTTACTGTTGTGGATTACTTGCTGCTAAGAGAATGGTGAGTTTCAGCTCTGATATTTTGAAACATGATCTCCTTTTCTTGTGAAATACAGATAATAAATAACTTTACAAAGTTGTAAGAATTAATATTCAAATGACATTTAATTTTTAGCATAAAGTCTGGAACAGTAAATCCTTAATAAATGTGATATTTTACTGTTATTAATATCACTGCAAAAACCCAGGGCACTAAATTTTTCATTGTCATACAGATTGAAAAGAGCTTACTATAGGCATTTATTATCAGAAAAATATCCACAGAAGACTTTTGCTTTTTGAGAACAAACCATGCCCAGGGTGAGATTCTGACACAAAAATGTCATAGAAGATGTATGCCAAATAACATGCCACCTTATCCCACATAAACAGGAAGATGTGCTAAAATAGCTAGATCACTTAAAGTAGATCAATCAACATAAACAAAACAAAATAAAAAAGGTAAATAGCCATAATAGTCAACTCTTAAGAATATCATTGTTGCTTTTTAATCTACCTAATTCCTTGATATTGCCTCAAAAATACCAAAGCTCTGTTTCCATTTAAAGAAAATTATATTGTTCTTTTCCTCAGTGGTTTTAATCCAAGATATAAAAATATTTCCAGGTCAAAGGCATATCATATTGTAAAGAAACCAGTAACAGGCAGTAGACAAGGAAAAGAATATGTCTTTCTCAACACTGATATTATATTTGGGAGAAATTAGATTTCTTAATTATAGTTTAAATAAAATAGTTATAGTAGTACTAATGTTTCAGTCCCAACATAAAAGGCTATTGTCTCAAAGTTCATTAATAACTAAGTATGTTATTAGTTTTGGGAATCTACAGCAGAAAATGCATGAATGTGGAAATGACACAGGTAGGCACCACAGGTGACTTATGGGAGACAGGGGGGAGAGAGAGAGAGAGAGAGAAAGAGAGAGAGAGAGAGAGAGAGAGAGAGAGAGAGAGAGAGAGAGATGGATACTTTTTCCCCAGTTGCATCTGCCACCTGGGACCAGCTGGCAGGCTTCGACCTATAAAGTCTGTGACAGTCCCTGCACTGCATGGGCCAGAGCCCCTCCAGCTCATGATGTGGCCATTAAGCCACACCTGATGTCTACTTGATCTCTAGGTACTGGAGTTGATCCCCACCACCCAAATTTCTTGGGGAGCCATGGACTCAGGCTGGAGCAAGGAATTGCTCCTTGTAGGAAAGTAAAGTCAGTCCTAGGCCTTACCCAAGGTTTCCCTCAGGGATCTTGTCTTCCTCGCAGAAAAATAATTTTCAGATGTAGATGTGCAGTTGTTGCATGTGGGCCCCATAGGTGGCTTATGTGAGGCCGAACGAGAGATTGATGGTCGTTTTCTCCCCAGCCGCCTCTGCCACCAGGGATCTGCTGGGCAGGCTTAGGACTGATAAAGTCTGAGATGAGCCCCTGCATGGCGTGGGCCTGAGCCCCACCAGCCCCACGAGGTGGCCATCAAGCCACACCTGAAGTCCGCTTGATCTCTAGGCAAGGGAGTTAATCCCCACCACCCGAGGTTTCTCGGGAGCCATGGCTGGAGCGAGGAATTGCTCTTTGCAGGAAAGGAAAGTCAGTCCTAGACATTACCCAGAGTTGCCTTAGGGGTTTCGTCTTCCTTGCAGGAAAAGAATTTTCAGGAGTTGACGAGCAGTGAAGTTAAAAACAAGTTTTATTGAGGAGGTTTTAGGAGAGGGGGGGGAGAGAGAGAGAGAGAGAGAGAGCAAAGCGCTCTAGGGAGAACGCGGCTACTCCAAAGAATGAGAGCAAGTAAGAGAGAGTACACATCTCAAGAGGGGGAGATGCGGGCAGCACATGTGCTCAGGCACCACATGTGCTTGGCCACATGGGCTCAGGCAACATGTGTGTCCATGCGGATGTGCACGCAGGCAACATGTGTGCCCAGGCAGCATGTGCGCAC
Source organism: Cryptotis parvus (assembly GCA_021461705.1). Lineage (NCBI taxonomy): Eukaryota > Metazoa > Chordata > Mammalia > Eulipotyphla > Soricidae > Cryptotis > Cryptotis parvus. The sequence goes on from JAJIBD010029030.1 coordinate 14,117, forward strand.
TGTCCTTTGGTCAGGATGGCTTTTATAGATTTCTCCCCAAGTTACTCCCATATGGGGCTTCAACCTCGGTTACTAGGGCCGTTGCCAAGGAGAGTAGACTTTGGGAGTGGTCTTCTTTGACTGGAATGCTTTGGAGTCTTCTTTGAGCTGGGTTCTGGGTGGGAAGGCTGATTCACTTCCCTCAGGAGATTTAATCAGCTAAAGCCATTCACACATTCCCTCTGGCCTTCCCTTCCCCAGGGTCTATTGTTGATTGTGGTCTTGTCAAGTTTGGTTTCAGGTTTTCAATCAGGTGTGGCTCTGGATCTCTTCTTCAGGAATTTTATTGCCCTGTGGCGCCCCCTGTCTGCCTGCCTACAACACAGTGAAGTAAAATTTTTTTGGAGGTTTTAGGATGGGGGAACAAGGCGGGAAAGTAAGAGAGTGAGTACACATCTCAAGAGGGGAATTGTGGGTGACACATGTGCTCAAGCACCACATGTGCTTGGCCACATGGGCTCAAGCAGCACATGGGCTCAGGCAGCACAAGCGTACTGTCCTTTAATCAGGGTGGCTTTTATAGATTTCTTCTCAAGCTACTCCCATATGGTGCTTCAACCTAGGTTAAGGTCCATTGCTAGGATCATTGCCAAGGGAAGATTTTGGGAGTGGTCTTCTTTGAAAATTTCCTTTTCTTGACCTCTCTTCCTCCTGGACCTATTGTCCTGGAATGCAACCCACTGGATTAAGGGCTGGGCAGAAAAGGTTGATCCAGCTCCCTCAAGCTCCCCCCTTGTTGTTGGTTAATGGGTCTCATCAAGTCTTGGTTCCTGATTCCAAAAGGTGACTCTGTACAGCCGTAGGGCAAGAAATCATTGCCAAGTGGGAACACCCTCACCCCCCCCTCTCCTCCTCCCCCACATCAAAACTATTTACTGTGACATCATCACAGACTTGCAACTTCTTTTTAAGAAAACCCAACACTAAAAACTACGTTGCTTGTGAACTGTGGACACTTCACAGGTAGCCAGTCAAAACAGAAACTAACAACTTTTATGCAGGCTCATCAACACAAAAAAGAAGGAATAAGAGTTTCTGTGTTAAAGCTATTTTTTTTTTTTTGTTCTCTTAAACCCTTTGCCATCCCAATGCCAGGAATAGTTTTTCTCCCTTCAGGTCCCATTTTTTAAACTCTTTCCTAAACTATCCAATTTGTCTTTCAGACTGAGGACACTGAAACCCACTAAACTATGGCCCAGGCTCCATTAATACTAAATTAGCATGAGATTTCACACCCTTTATTAAGAAGGATCTGCATCCATTTGTCAGCATAAAGAAACTACATCACCCATATGCACATTAAATATTTAAGGGATGAAATCTTCAGGAGGGGCTAAAGGTGCAGGCAGATAGACGGAGTTTCCTGGTAAAGAGCTTTTGAGAACAAATAAAACTTAAGAAATTGTCCTGTCCAAAAGCAGATAGACCAAGGCATTAAGGACACATTTCCTTTCAGATGCAAGTCCTGTGCTTCTTGGAGAAAGAGCTGGAGGTGGAGATAGTTTCACAGAAAAGGAGAGGCTACAGCATACTCTAAAAGGTCCCAGGAAGAAAATGAACTGACCATCAAGAATGCAAAGATTCCTGGACAAAATCCAGACTTAGAGTAACATAGGCAGAGAACTCCAGGTCCAGGCAATTTTAAGAAATTGTATCTAAACTCCCAAAAGCCATTTTCCGTTTTTTCCCCACTTTGGAGGAAGTCATGAGCACGCTCTCTCACTCTTTCGCTCTTGCTCTTGCTCTCACCGAAACCGCTCTTTCATAAAAATTATTTCGGGAGTGGGAGAAACAGTGAATGAGGAAGACTCAGTTTCCCCTCTCCAGTTGCTGTGAGCAGTCCTGTTTTCGGCAGGTCCATCATACATTTTGACTTTCTGCAAAATGCTGTATTTTTTTTCTGATAAACAATGAGTTAACTATTGCCCATCAATAAGTTTTGCCCCAGAGCTTAGTCACACTGGGAAGCTAAGACAATGGGAAATCACTTGTATCACTTGTCTTCCCATTGTTCATATCAATTGGCACCAGTAACATCTCCTTATGTCCTGTCCCACTAGTGCAGCCCAAGGGCATCTCCAGGAACACAAAGAGCCTCAGACCATTCCTTCAGGTCATGGGAATGAGGTCTATAATTGTTATTGGTTTTTGGCATATCAAATGGGAAATACCTAAGACAAAGGGCCAGACAAAGATCTGTTAGATCCATGTCCTCTGACATTTGCCAAGAACCCAATTTCCATTTAAAGGGTCTGCAGGAAAACCCTTAACTTTCCTGTATACCCTCTAACACAAAGACCGGGTTTCAGCCATAGTTAACTTAGTCCTATACTAAATTCCTCCCCACTTGGGAAGCTTCTTTTCTTTTCTCTCCTACATTCCTATAAACATTTCTACTTTCCCACTCTGAGTATGAACATATTTGCTTCCTAATATTTTCAGTCTAGAAAACAGAAGAACCTCGAAATCAGGAACGGACACAGAAATCTGCCATCATTGCTTCTGCCTCACCTGCATCAATAGTACAGAGAATTCCCATTCAATCTCCTTCATCCCATATGGTCCCTCCAGTTCAGCCAGGAGCAATCCCTGAATGCAGAGCCAGGAGTGAGCACTAAGCACCTCTAGATGTGGCCCAAAGCAGAACCAAAACAGATAAAAACTGTTTTGTTTTATTGTAGGCAGGCAGACGGGAGGGGGTGGGGGGAGAAGAGAGGCGGGGGGGGCGCCACATGGCAATAAAAATTCTGAAGAAATAAAACTGGTCCTTCAGTGATCCAGAGTCACACCTGTTGTCACACGGGAACCAAACTTGATAAGGCCACTATCAACAACAGATCCTGAGGGAAGGGAAGGCCAGGGGGAATGTGTGAAGCCCTAGGCCACAGGCCCTTCTATTAGCTTTAGCTAATTAAATCTCCTGAGGGAGATAAATCAGTCTTCCCACCCAGAACCCAGCTCACAGAAAACTCCAAAGCATTCCAGTCAAAGAAGACCACTCCCAAAGTCTACTCCCCTTGGCAACGGCCCTAGTAACCGAGGTTGAAGCCCTATATGGGAGTAACTTTGGGAGAAATCTATAAAAGCCGTCCTGACCAAAGGACAGTGTGCACATGCTGCCTGGGCACACATGTTGCCTGCGCACACATGCTGCATGGACACACATGCTGCCTGAGCCCATGTGGCCGAGCATGTGGTACCCTAAGCACATGTGTTGCCTGCATCTCCCCTTTTGAGATGTGTACTCTCTCTCTTACTTTCTCTCCCCTCCCCTCTCCTAAAACCTCCTCAATGAAACCTATTTTTCTTTACTGCTTGTCAACTCCTGAAAATTCTTTTTCTGAGAGGAAGACAAGAACCCTAAGGCAGCCCTGGGTAAGGCCTAGGACTGACTTTCCTGCAAAGAGCAATTCCTCGCTCCAGCCTGAGTCCGTGGCTCCCTGAGGAACCTCGGGTGGTGGGGATCAACTTCCATGCCTAGAGATCAAGCGGACATCAGGTGTGGCTTGACGGCCACCTCGTGGGGCTGGTGGGACTCAGGCCCATGCTGTGCAGGGGCTCATCGCAGACTTTATCAGTCCTTGGCCTGCCCAGCAGGTCCCAAGTGGCAGAGGTGGCTGGGGGAGAAAGTGACTATCTCTCTCCCCTTTCGGCCTCACATAAGTCACCCCTGGGGTCCACCTGTAACAGTTTCACTAATAAAAAAAAAGTTATTACATAGTATTAACATGCCTACCACACTCCACCAAATTGTTTTCCTTTTAAATTATATTTTAGAGCATTTATTTATATTAGGGTAGACGTTTTTGGTTTGGTTTTATCAATGCCTTGTGTTGTTTCCAGTCTACTCTCCTCCTCACCTCTCTTCCCCTCACCATTCTCCCAGACCCACCAGCACGGAACAGGTATTTTCAGTGCTGAAAAGCTGCAACCCGGGGATGTTTTGTTTTGTATTTTTATCAGCTGGTTTTAGCATGCCCTTGATTCCTTTCTCTATCTAACACAGACACATGAGATCTTCTGATACTTGTCCTCTCCCTGGCTTGTCCTTTTTTCCTGATAAACTTGTCCTCTCTCCTGCTAGTTCACCCAGCAAGAGAGCCTTAGCCTCTACCTCTTTCCAAATTACAGCAAACTGCATGATTTTATTTTTTTTTTCTTGTGGGCTAATTATTCCACTGTCCAACTTTGCTTTTAACTTATGTTACCTTGGATACAGCAATTTTTTTTCAGTGTTTATTCTCTCCATCAATAATTTTCTCTTCCATAAAATTACCTTTTCTAAATATTAGGATGTCCTTATAGATTAATTTCACATCTGCATGAAGTCCTTCATTTCAGCATTCTATTACCACAGGGACCAAGGAATGATAGTTTAGTTCAAATTCAGTATGCAAGAATTGGGCTTCAACTATGTGACACAAGCTATAATGAAATCAGGGGATGCAGACCTGTGGGGCAGTAGTAGAGTTGGGATTAGATATAGTGTTGTATGGGGTGTATGTGCTGACGTACATAAGTAGACAGAGACAGGAAGTGCAGGGGTTCTTTGGTTTAGTTTGGTTGGAGTGGAATAAATATTTGTCAGATGTCTGAAAAATGCTTTATTATACATCTATTGGTTTTACAAAACTAATATATTTCGCAATTAATCAATTCTATGTAAAACGTCTTTAAATAATTATCAGAGGTACAACTTTACATGGAATACAATATTAGAGTTGACTTTTCAGGGCATCTGCTAAGTCCATAAGTAAATGTTCTGACAATAAAATCTATTTGGAATTAGGCTGTTGAAGTGTTGCAGGTGGACCCCACGGGTGACTTATGTGAGCCCGGAAGGGGAGAGAGATGGTCACTTTCTCCCCAGCCACCTCTGCCACCCGGGATCCACTGGGCAGGCTAAGGACTGATAAAGTCTGTGATGAGCCCCTGCACAGCGTGGGCCTGAGCCCCCACCAGCCCCATCAGTGGTCCATCAAGCCACACCTGACATCCGCTTGATCTCTAGGCATGTGAGTTGATTCCCACCACCCAAGGTTCCTCGGGGAGCCACAGACTCAGGCTGGAGCGAGGAATTGCTCTTTGCAGGAAAGGAAAGTCAGTCCTAGGCCTTACCCAGGGCTGCCTTAGGGTTCTTGTCTTCCTCTCAGAAAAAGAATTTTCAGGAGTTGACGAGCAGTGAAGTAAAATAGATTTTATTGAGGAGGTTTTAGGAGAGGGGGAGGGGAGAAAAGAGAGAGAGAGTAACGTGCTCAAGGGAGAATGTGGGCTACTCCCAAACACGGAGAGTGGTAAGAAAGAGTACACATCTCAAAAGGGGAGATGCGGGCAACACACGTGCTCAGGCACCACATGTGCTCGGCCACATGGGCTCTGGCAGCATGTGTGTCCATGCAGCATGTGCGTGCTGGCAACATGTGTGCCCAGGCAGCATGTGCACACCTGGGTGACGGTTCATAGTTTCTCCCATATGGGGCCTCAACCTCAGTTACTAGGGCCGTTGCCAAGGGGAGTAAACTTTGGGAGTGGTCTTCTTTGACTGGAATGCTTTGGAGTTTTCTTTGAGCTGGGTTCCGGGCTGGGAAGGCTGATTCATTTCCCTTAGGTGAGTTAATCAGCTAAAGCCATTCACACATTCCCTCTGGCCTTCCCTTCCCCAGGGTCTATTGTTGATTGTGGTCTTGTCAAGTTTGGTTTCAGGTTTTCAATCAGCTGTAGCTCTGGATCTCTTCTTTAGGAATTTTATTGCCATATGGTGTCCCCCTGTCTGCCTGCCTACAACAATAGGAAATAAGACATGTTCACTACAAACTTTGGGATACCCTTAATTTTGGGTCACACTTCTGAGCCTTTTTAGATCATCATATTCATATTGTAATTCCTTATATCATGAAATGCTATTCTTATTTTTAAGAAAGTTATCATTTCACTCATAAATGATTTGGTACTCATATCAGTGGCATTATCACATGGGCAATAGTTGTCACCTACGATGATAGGACAAGTGTCCTGTCTATAGCATAGGCAAGTACTCTAACCTGAGTTTTGGGACTTCCAACTGCATTTTCATGAATGTTGTCAGAGAATTATGCATTGTCTAGCTTCCAGAACTTTAGACAAGAGTTGTCTTTGGTACAGTAGACAGAATGCAGTCTACCTACTAGGGGCCTTCCTAAATCATGAAGGCATTTAAAAAAGATTTCTAAATCTTGCTGAACCTCAAACCCAAAGACCATGACATTTATTTAACTCCTCCACAATAAAAAAAAGACTTGAAGTCAAGAAAGACTGTACTAGCTCAAGTTCACATGGCTAATAACTTCAAGGAGCTTTGGCCCTTGACTCTTCAGTTCAAAACTCCTTGTAACCCCATTTAGAGAAGGTAGTGGTTTGGAAAAGATGGAATAAATGAGCATAGTTTATAAGCAGATGATTCACTCAAAAAAAGCATAAATGCCTTGAAGTTTTAATTTATTTTATTCATTTTTCAGCACTACATCCTAAGATGCCTAGCAACTACTGTAAACCTATAACTACTAAAAATGAATTTCCAGTACTACAAGTGGAGAACTAGACCAGTGGTTCATTCAGTATTTTGTATTTCCTTTATGGTCCATTGAAAGAATAAAGTCATTAGTAACTGGGGGCTGTAAGCATTAAAGTAAAATCTCTCAAAATTCACTTGAAGTGTATCTCAGTCAATCAGGCTATTGTAACGTTATTTATCAAATTCTGAAGGATATAAAGTTCAAGAAAAGGTACCATGAATTCAATGATTGATGAGAGACTGCTTCTTGGTTCATGTTTGTAAGAGCAAGAAATTCTCTGGGATCTCCTACTAAAAAAAATCCAGGCAACTCTTCGTGAATTGAGCTAGCAGTTCAATGTGAGGGAGTAAGTATGAATAGTGGTACTTGGCCAAAGTAGTGCTTAGGACACCTTGAACCACACTGATAATGGTGAGGGACCTGCTGAGCCACACTTAGATGTACACAGGAGGCCTTCAGAACTCTTATCAGTGATGCTGAGAGTACTACGAGATGGCAGGGGTTCACTTGTATCAGATGTATATAAGTTATGCACCTTAAATCCTGTGTTATCTCTCTGGTCCTTTAGGGAATATTTATTAAGGGCACTGCTATAATTAATGAGAGACTACTCTCATAAATTATTATTACCAAGACTCTTAGATGTTAGCATTTTAAAATAGGAATATTGGGCAGATACAAACAAGACGTAAATCCATGACAATACAGAAATTATATTGAGACAGGCATATATGGAGTCTTTTGACAGTAAATTTAAGAAATCCATATTCCAGTTTGGGGAGATAAGTATAATGTGAAACAAAGTCTTACTGCCACAATGTCAGGATGAAAACTACTCTTCACTGAGAAAATTCCCAAGAAACCCTGCCCTGATAAGACTAAAAGAATGAAGAGAGCATCATACCTAAATCTTTGTTCTGTGCTACTCCCTAGCAATGATCCTTTCTTTAAACTGAGCTTCCCTAGAATAGACACATAGAAAGTCAGCATCCAAAGAAGCTCAAGGCGCTCTACCCTGATCTCTCCTTAGCACTTTAGTATATACTTATTTTAATAAAACTTTTCGCTTTTTTTCTCCTCTCCTCTCCCTCCATTTCCCTATGTTCCTCCCCCACTCCTGTCTCTCTCAACCCACATTACCCTTAAATGTTTATCATCCATCAATAAACTTTGAAGTGAATGATTTTACTCCTCATGATATTTTAATTAGTGAAGATGAGGACCTTAGATTCAATACAGCAGGTGGAGCACTTGCTTTATATGCATCTGACTTGGGTTTGATCCCCTGCATCTCATATGGTCCCTGAAGTTCCAGCAGAAGTGATCCCTGAGTGCAGAGCTAGGAGTAACCCCTAAGCACCTCTGGATTTGCCACAAAACAAACAAAAACATCAAGTGGAGTTTGAGACTGACTTGATTTTGCTTTTGCAAAGAACATGTCCAGTCCTCTGCCTGTGAGTCACCTCTGTAATTTCAAGTGGTGAGGATGAACTCCTAATTCATACAGATCAAGCAGGTCTCAGGCCCAGCACAATGGCAGTCTTGGTGAGGCGTTCAGGATTATTGTGTCCACACCAAACAGAAATTTGTGGAATCTTACCATTTATGATCTCCTATAAAAACACTCCACCCATCAAAGGGCAAATCTTTTAAAAGTAGAGGTAGAGGCCAGGAGTAATTCCTGAGTGCAGAGCCAGAGCCAGGAGAAACCCCTGAGCATTGCCGTATGTGACCCAAAAAAGCAAAAAAAAAAAAAAAAAAGTAGAGGTAGAGGACTGGAGACATAGTACAATGTCTAAGGCAATTATACCTGTGGTTTACCTGAGTTTGATCCCAACACTCCATATTGTCTCAAGCACACCAGGAATGATGCCTGGTACAGAATTAATTGCAAGTGATCAAAAGCAAGTGATTCCTGAGTGCAAAATTATTTGTAAGTCCTGAGCATTACTGTGTATGGCTCCCAGACAAAAAAATATTGATGAATAACTATAGTAGGAAACATATTTTTATGAAAAACAGCTCACATTGCAACATGTACAAATTCCAAATAAAATAACTAAATACAAGTAAAGTAAAATAGAAATATTAAAGTTTTCTATAAAAAAATTGTGATTGAAGCTTTCCTCCTTGATTAAACTCTATTCTCAATATACTTTACATCTCATATTTATCATTCTAATTATACTGAATTTGTATTTTCTCAATAATGTTCCTTCCTCTGTATCTTAAAATGCAATTTCTGCTTGTACATTCTTCCTGACTTAGCAATCTTCTTGGCATAACTTTTAATCATCTTTTAGACTGAAGCTCAGATTTTGCCTCCTTTAAGGAAACTATCACTTTATAATAATTTAAAACAAGACAATTTGAGAAAAGTAGGACATGTTGCTTATAACCTCTAAGAGGTATAAACCAGATCTGTTTCAGCAAAATCAAGGTCAGAGCATCATTATCTCACACATTTCTTAACATTACAGTTTGTAAGAAGAATAGCTATCTCAGTTTGGCTTGCGATATTCTCGACAAACAAATTTTTACAAATTGGCATATTTTAATTGCTCATCATTTTGTTCTGGTTGTATTAAGGAGGTATTCAGTATAAGAGTTTACTTTTAATCCTAAAACTTCACAAAGCTTTAGCTTCAATTTTTAGAGAAAAAAATTGGCTTACACTTAATTTGATTTTCATTCTTCATAGCTTTGAAAGTATTAAACTATATCCATCCAAGTCCAGTGTATAAGAAAAGTGCTCATGCTATCAGCAAAAAATAAATAAAATTGAAAACTATAATTTAAGGTAAGAAATCCTCTTATGATTTATTTTTAATAGTACTTAACATTAAATATTTGATAATAACAATAATTTATGGGGTTAAACAGATTAAAGTGGGTAGGATATTTTCATTGTACATGGTCAACTTGGTTTGATCCAGGCCACCTCATATGGTCCCCTGAACAAGTCAAAAGTGATCCCTGAAGACAAAACCCAAAATTAACACTGAATATGTGTTAATTAGGGCCACACATGGCCCTAATTTTGTTTTAGGGCCATTTGTGGCACTAAAAGAAAATAAAATGTCAATAGTTTAAAATATTTATTGAATTATATTGGTAATTTTAATGCAGTCTTGTTACCTATAGCAAAAAGGAATCTATGTTTGGTACTTAACCAGCCATTTATTTGTTAACTATTATATATATGCAAATTAAATTCTTCATGATATAATGAAAGTTATACTTGCCTTAATTATCAGGACATCTACTAATTTTCTACTAAAGTTATCAGAAATTTTTGAGATTCCTGATGATTTTGACATCTAAAATTATACAGTGTTTATCTTTTTCTTTGGAAATCATATTTTATTTTGAAAATAGTGACATGTAATATATAATTTCTATACCAAATAAAAATATTTTCCTCAGGCAAATATCTATATATTTATAAAATAAAATATACTGAATAGTTTATCAAAGCTGTCTGGTTATAGAAGACAAAACATCTGATCTTTCAGTCACTGAATCACTTTACTTGATTTGTAAGATTAGACACAATTTTTGCTGACGTAAAAGCAGTTTCTTTATATAATAAGTGGTAATTCCATACTAAATCATCACAATTACATGTAATAATGACAACTACAATAAAATTAAAATAATTGTAGCCATTATTTATTAAATGATTACTATGAGCTTTACTTGTCCTTGTAACATATCATATTACATAATAGTGCTGTCCCAGATTTCCATATGAAGAGACTAGAGCAAGGAATAATTAAATAATCTTGCTAGAGGTTCACATAGCTATTAAAAAATCAGTAAAATAAAATAATAATTATAATAGTAAAACAACCAAATATTTATTAAAGTATAAATCTTTAGTTTTTTTTTCCTGAAAACTAACCAAAACTAATGTATTATTACAAAATACTCTTTAGGTTAAATAGTTAACTCAATTATCCATATATCAAAACTAAAACAAAAGTAAGTAAATGACCTTTGTGGTGTATAGCAATTTTGAGAATAATGACAATTATGACAACATTGTATGAATTGTGTGCCACACTACATTGTAAAAGGTCTTTTAAAAGCATAGTCATTGATTTTCATATAATCCCCTGAGGATTTATTCCCAGTAAGAAAGACAAGAAATTCAATAAAAGACTGGGATGTCTTAATCCAAGGTTCATTATGCTAGAACACCTTATTCATAAGTTAACAGGGTTTTCAGAAGATTTATAATAGATAAAAGTGATGTCGGGTTTTTTAGTTCAATTGAAATATTTCACTTCATTTAAACTTTTGAACACTACAGCTGCTATGAAATAGTGACTACTATCATAGTGTAAGATCATTTGGCTACATATCTACTTGATACAACCATCAAAGAGAAGGGACCAGTATAAGAAAACTAGGAAATGACCTCTTTGGACACTAACTGAGTAATAGGAAGTGACCTCTTTTGACAGTAATTGAGAGTTTAGAGTTGGTAAACACTACTTTTAATACATACTATAATCTTTCAGTGTCTGCATTGCAAACAATAATGCCTAAAAGGAGAGAGAGAGAGAGAGAGAATGAGAGAGAAGAAAAAATGTGTGTCATGGAGGTGGAGGAAGAAGGACGGAGGGAAACTAGGGTCATTGGTGGTAGGTAATATATGTTGATGAAAGGATGGGTGTTGGAGCATTGTATGACAGAAAACCAATCATGAACAAATTTGTAACTGTATCTCTCTGGGATTCAATTAAATTTTTTAAAAAGATAACATAGGAAAACATCTGTTTCAACTATAGACTTTATAAAACTTGAGTCTATTTACAAATATTCTATTAATCAAAACTCCTTATTAGATTCACAGGGGAACCTAAACAGAAATTTATGTTTATTAGGCAACACAGTCCTTGGTTTATTTCAACAAACTGGGAACTTACATTACACTGGAATAAGGCATCATCACTCTATTGAATTTGTATCATATGATTGCAATAATAAGGAGTCTAAATTTATAACCTTTGCAAGTAGTCATAGCTAATTCTTAACTGATGTTCAATAGAAAACTGTAAAGGCAAATGGAATTATAGCTGAGCACAAAATATCCTGAAAGGATCCTAATAGTATGAAAAGAATAAAGGGAACAAAACAGAACTCTTAAGAGAAGATTGCTCAGAGTGATGGACTATTTGTAGTTCTTATTGTTACCTAATGTACTAAAAGTAGCAACACAGTGGGATGTGAGCATACATATAGGTACACCTTGAGATGTTCAGATGCATTTCCAGATCACAAATGAAGCAACTGTCTCAAGGAATCCTATTTCACATTTTTGGGCTTCCAAGCACACACATACACGCACACACACACACACACACACACACACAAAGTTTGTGTTTATATTAGAGCAAACTATATTAATGTTGCCTTGAACATAGTCAACCCATGTACTATCCCTGACAGCATGCATGGTCTGAAAGGATCACCCAGAGTAAGCCTTGAGTGCAGAGCCAGGCGCAAGCTCTGAGTACTGCCCAATGTGACCTCAGAACCCAAAACATACATTAAAAATGTCAGATGAAGAAAACAAATTTGTACTCATCCATACTTCAAAAAATACCTCAGGAATAAGAAGGGAGAACAGCAACTGATATGCCCTGATTCAGTTCAATTCCTAGCACTACATGGTCCTTTAAGAATCACCAGATACAGCTTTGGAAACCCCACACCACCAGGGACACCCAAGCAAAAAATAAAATAAAAATAAATTAAAAAAAAAATAACTTTGAACCCCGGTGGCCTGGTACCCATCAAAAAGTACAATATCATAAGTACAAGAGGGTATTCCTGGGCCACTATATTGGACAACAGGACCTGTTGGCCACTAATAATCACCAGTGTGGGCTCCAAGCCTCTGAGACTCGGCAAGCCCCCAAAGCAAATAAATTGAATAAAAATACTTTTTTTTCAAAATTTGTAGCCGACATCTGAGTTCTCAGAAAACTAATCTGTGTTCTATTGGAAGATCTTGTCTCCATGCTAATGACTTTGGGTAGATTGGTGTTGATTGCTGAAGATTAAGATGGTTGTAGCAATTTCTTAAAATTAGAATGTTCAGGGGCCAGAGTGATAGCACAGCGGGTAGGGTGTTTGCCTTGTGTGTAGCCGACCTGGATTCGATCCCTGGGATCCCATATGGTCCCCGAGCACCGTCAGGAGTAATTCCTGAGTAAGAGCCAGGAGTAAACCCTGAGCCTCGCCAGGCATGACCCAAAAAGAAAAAAAAAATGAATGAAGTTCTCTGTGAATGAAATTCACTATGTTGATTTGTACTTTCTTTCACAAATGATTTTATTGTTGTTCTGGCTTTTTCTTGATACCACCTAACTCACAGTAGGTCTTTCAAATTGGAGACAATTCTCTCAAACCCTGTTACTGCTTTGTCTAACTCCGTTTATGCAAGCTTTTTCATTTCAACAATATTCACACCATCTTCACCAGAAATAGATTTTAGTTTAGAATACCACTTCTTTGCTTATCAATAAGAACCATTTCCTCAGCTTAAGTTTTATCATTATATTTCAGCAACCCAGTAAAATACTCAGGCCTCTCATCTAATTTTCTTTCTATTTTTAATCACACATACTCATGGTTACTTTCCTCCAAAGATATCTTAAGCCCTCAGAATCATCCACAATGGCTAGAATAAATATCTTCCCAAACCCCTGTAAATTTGGTATTTTGACCTGCTAAAAGAATCATGAATGTCCTTAATGAAATCTAAAATACTGAATCCTTTCCAGACGGTTTTCAATTTTCTTTGCCCAGATCTATCACAGGAATCAGTATCTATGGCAGAGATAGCCTGTTAAAGTATGTTTCTTAGATTTTAAGACTTGATTTTGAAACTACTGCTTGATCCATTGGCTGCAGAATTGATGTTGCTTTTGCAGTCATTAAAACAAAACAGATCTTGTACATATCCAACCCAAGCTCTTGGGTGATCAGGTACTTTGTCAGTGAGCAGTTATGTTTTGAAAGGAAGTTTTTAGAAGTCTCAACTGTGGACTTAGAATGTTCAGCAATGTTTACCATGTTGTGAATAAATATGCCATCACCCAGGCTTTGTTGATCCATTAATAGAGCACATGCAGATTCAATTCAGCGTGATTTTAAAAAGCTCTAGAATTCTTAAAAGGCTAAATGCATTGGTTTCAAAAGTCACCGATTCCTTTTTAAGAATGTCGGTCTGTGTTATGAAGCTTTGACATTGGACACTGATATTTGGAATGAAAGTTGAACCTATATATTCTCCCTCTTTAAGGATGTTTTGTTTACCCAGATGGCCTTGTGTAGCCCCATCATTAATTATCTTAGGACAACTTCTAGATAACCTGTAGTTTCTACATCAGCACTTGCTTTTGGCCTTAAACCTCTGCTAGCATCAAATTACATTGCAGCGTTTTCTCTTTGTCACCAACACCTCAAATTCTACATAGGACACGAGCATTTTCAAATAGGTAGGGTGGGAGAAATAGTACAGGTATTAAAACGCTTGTCTTTTTGTGCACCAGAATTCATTTGATTCTCAACACCACATTGTGCTCTCCCAGTACAACCAGGGTTCACTCCTAAGCAAAATATCAGAATAACTGAGCACCACTGGTGTGTCCCAATACTTTCTTGTAAAGAAAAAAAAAAGAAAAGATTGAAAGAGCACTGCTTACATAGTTTCCAGTTTTCTTAATAACTTTTGTTTACATTTATTCTCCAACATTCCCCACTTCATAGCCTGTGTTGTACTCTTTCTCTCTTTCATGCCCCTCGTATTTTCTAAATAAAACCTTTATTTGTTTATAATTCAGAGGTTTCAAGTGCTCTGTCATGTTTTTCATTCCTGTCTCATAATTATGGTAGTTACAGGTAAAAGGTTCTATCCGAAGCAATGTGCCTGGGAATTATCTAGCCCCAAGACCCCCCGTGCCCTCTTATAAAAAGACATTTGCACTCCTGGGCTCATTGCAGAACTATTCATAACAGCTAAGATATAGAAACTAACCAAGTGCCCAGGAACACACCAGTGAACAGAGACACTGTAATATAAATACATTATATGTTATATTATATATTATTATGCATATTAATGACATATAATATATAGTGGAATACTGCTCTATTATAACAGATGAAATCATGCAATTCATCCCTATGTGGATGGAACAAAAGGTTCTCTTACCACACTAAGTGAAGTCAGTGTGAAAAACAAGACAAATACAGAATGTGCTCTCTCATATATGGAATACTAAGAAACAGTGAGGGAATAACAAATGCTAAAGGCATCAGATCCTGAGTGGCCCCATAATGCTAATATGGGATGAGGGGAGAGAGGGAGAAAATATTGGGACATTGGTGGAGGGACACTGATACTTTGGGGTTGTGCTGTTTGAAGATGTATGCCTGATACTTTATTAACAGAACTGTCAATCACGCTGCGCACACAACTATTGCAGGAAAAAAAAGATAATCTAGACCTTATGCTATACTATGTAGTATGATTGTGTATAGTACATAGTAACCAACCCTTTGACTAATTTCCTAGTCCTAATGTTCTTTTTACATCTGTATCTCTGTAGAAGCATCCTTCGAATGACCAAACAAACATTGCTTGTAAATTCTTCCAATCCATTGATTTCATGTTTTCTAACTTAACTTAGTTTTCAAGAGATTGTAGGGTGCAAGAGTAAATGTCATATAATAATCTAAATCCAAACCATGAAATCACAGTTCCTTATATCTAACTCCATTTTTACTGCTTACAAGACCTATGACTTTAGATAATAAAACATCTGTCGGAAGCTAAGTTTTCACACATGTGAAATGATAACAAACAACCTATTTCACAAAAGGTGACTCTGAAATTAGTTGCATTGAATTTGTCCTAGAACGTGACATGCCTATAATATGTATTACTTCTTAGTATCGAGCTCTTGGAACATTACTTGGAGCCTTAAATGTTTTGAATTCAATGTTTTTATTTTATCTTATCCACAGACAAGTAAAGGATAATGTGGAAAATGACCTTTGGAACTTCACCCATAATTTTAAAAAACACTATTACATCATGTTTGCTTCAAATGGTTTTTGGAGGAAATAAACCATATTGTTGAATTGAAGATTGTATTTTCCCTTCTTTATCTCATTTCCTCTGTCCTAGAGGCATCATTACCAGTCTGTTTTTGCACACCCATAGTTAGTATTTGATGATATCAGCATATATCATATATAAAATAACACAATTTTTTGTGTGGCCATAGCATTTAGATAAAAAGCACCAGAAGTTAAACAGCTTTTAAAAAGTGTTTTTTATCCAAAAGAATTTGTGATTTATGTATACTTTAAATGTTTGATGCATTTTACTCATTTTAATTTCTTTTCTTACTTAGCACTTGTTTTAGCATATACTCAATATTATTAAATGCTCAGTTTGACTCTCATGGTATATTCTTATCCACAAATTTATCTGTACTGAGATAAGCTTTTGATATCTCATCACTTTTACTTGATAATTAATCTTAATAATAGGACTATTTTTATTCTTGTTTTTCCTCAGTATAATAACTTGTTTTTGCTTTAGAATTTATTTTAGAATTTTAATTCTGCCCCCATTAAAACCACTGTAAGATGCTTTATTGGAATTCCATTGAAAATACGTTATCATGGAAGAACTTTGAGTTTTAAAGAATACTTACCCATTATTTTATAGACTTTTTGTCTTAAACTTACAGAATTAGTACTAGTGACTAAGTTCAGATACAAAGTTCAGATACAAAGTTGAACATAAAATACAAGCTCTTATGAATCCTTTTCAACATAGTCTAGAATATCCGTGATGGCACTGTTTCCTTTTTATTTACTAGATTAATTTTAATATATTACTTAATATATTAAGTTAATGAGTTAAAGAAAAATGAATTTATGAAAGAGAAAGAAAACTTGTGATATGTGAATTAAAAGCTAAATAATTTTATAGAAAAATTTAAATTATAATATGACATTTTAGGCATTATATGTTTTCTACTGTTAAGTAAGATTTTTGGTTCTCTATTATTTATAACTAATATGTGTCTAAACTAAATATCTTTGAAATCTCTAATTATACTAATTTTCATCATGATTTTGCCACTAATGCTGAAAGCTTTTTTTTGAAATAAAATTTGTTTGAGTTTTTGGGGCTTTTTGTTTCTTTTTTGCTTTTTTGTTCATACCCAGCGATGCTCAGGGGTTACTTGGCTCTGCAATCAGAAATTACTCCTGGAAGTGACAGGGATCAAACCTGGTTAACCACATGCAAGGCAAACACCCTAGCCATTCTACTATTACTCTGGCCATAGAAATAGACTTCTATTATGATAGTAATCAAATGGTCACATTTTAATTTCATTTTTTCTTTTCAAATGATAAAATTTGGTGTTGTCACATAGATAAGAGCTTTTCCTTCCTATCATTTATGTATTTATTCATTCATTCACATGTCAGAACAGACAAATAGAGCAGTGAGGTAAGATTGCCACTTGATACTGTTGTTTTTTATTTGATTTTCAGATTTGCTTAGACTCTATCAGTGAGTAATCCTTCATTCTGGCTTCTGCAACTTTTGACATATCAGATTATTTTTATAGTTACTGCCTTATTCTTGATGTTCTTCACAATTCTTCTTGTATCTCTCTACTCATAAAATCAGTATTTGCCAGGGAATTCTGCTTTTTTAATTTGGAAATAGCACTTATAAATCAAGTGCTATTTCCAAAAACACTTATGGGAGCTAAGTTTTTGTTTCTTGTTTTAAGTCATTTTAGAAGATGGAGGGATTCATATAAAGAGAAATATTTACATTAAAAAGTGCATTTACCCTTTTTCTGTGTATTTTTTTGAGGAAATGATTATATCTTTAAAATTACCAGAATATGCTTAGTTCTCATTATTCAAAATATATTTTAATAGGTCACTCAATCATCAGATGCAGTAACTTTAAAATTTGTAAACTCATACCACTCTAAAAAAGGAAATATTTTACTAGAGTACAATATTTATTTTCAATATTTCTAAATAAGTATTTGAACTACAGTGAGAGAGCCTGTTACAAAGTTGTTCATGATTAGGTTAATGTTCAGAATCCATGCTTTCACCAGTATACATTTCCCACCATCAATGTCCCCAATTTCCTTGCTGCAACCCCCTTCTCCCACCTGTCTCTATGGCAGGAACTTCTCTCTCTCTTCTCTCTCTTTCTCTCTATCTCTCTCCATCTCTCTCTCTCCATTTCTCTCTCCATCTCTCCTTTTCTCTATGTTTTCTTTCCTTCTTTCTCTGTCTCTCTCTTTCCTTTTGGGCATTTAGGTTTGCAATACAAATGCTAAAAGGTTATCATGTATATTCCTTTAGCTACTTTCAACACTCAGTTCTTTTCACTCCATTTAATCTTTATTATAAGTTTATGCCTTGAAATGATCATAACCAAAAGTTACTTAGTCCTTTTACATATCACACAATATAACAATTTAATTCACTTAAAATTGTGTTCCAATTTTCCCACCCTTACTGTTTATTTCACTGTAACTGTATCACTGTCTTCCCGCTCATCATTGATTGGCTCGAGAGGGCACCAGTAACATCTCCATATGTCCTGGCTCATGCTAGTAGAGGCCAAGGGCACCTGCTTGCTCCAGGAACATAAAGAGCCTCAAACCATTTCATCAGGTGATTGGAATGAGGTTAAAACTGTTACTGGTATTTGGCATATCAAATATGACACGGGTAGCTTGCCAGGCTCTGCCGGTGTGTAGCATAATCTTGTGATTATCTCTAAGTCCAGTATTTATTAATGAACTGCTCGGCCGCAAGCGGCCACTTGAGCCAGGCTGTAATAGGCTAGTCTGATAGTCTATTCACTGTTTATTTAGTGAATATGAAATATAAAATCACGATTTTATGTAATGATTGTATTTTCTTTAGAATGTGGATTTTTTTTCTTTTTGGGTCACACCCAGTGAATCTCAGGTGTTACTCCTGGCTCTGCACTGAGGAATAGCTCCTGGCAATGTTCAGGGGACCATATGGGATGCTGGGGATCTAACCTCGGTCTGCAGCATCCCAGGTCAGCCGCATGCACAGCAAACACTGTGCCTGCTCTGCCATGGCTCCTGCCCCTTAATGTGCAATTTTTACATGCAAGGTCCAGATCACCACCAACTATGCTGGGATTAAAATATATTTTGGTCATTAACAAAAACCAGAATTCCTTCCCATCATTCTTCATAATAGACCTGTTCTGGATTTTATACTAGAAAGGAATTGAGTATGAGAGATCACCACCTTCTGCCAATTTGCTGAGGATATGAAAACCCATCAATGAATTATTCTCCCATAATTTAATTAAATTTAGAATATTTAGAATTATTTCAGAAGAATTTTTTTTGGTAAATTGTATGCTCCAGATAGAAAGGTTTCAATGTATGCCCCCAAAAGTCATTATTTGAAGTAAAAGCTAGTTTTCATGACAGCTACTTGGAGCTAGTTTATAATACATCTTTTTGACTTGATGGCATTTTTTTTAAATTTGCATTTTCCCCTCAAGGCTAAACATTTAAAAAAAGTGATAACTACACAATTTAATTTTGTAACATTCCAAAGAACTAGTAAAAATGATTATAATAATTGAGACTTCATTGTAAAGATGACCTCAGTAATGAAAGCTCTGTTATATAACTCATATAGTAGTCAGTAAGCACTCTCAGGGTGTGTGCATTCTGCCTGCATTGCTAATGAATCTATTTTACTCTAAAGTAATATATACTGTAGGAAAGAACTAGCATGTAAATGACTAATGATTCTTCTTATGCATTTAATGACTATAATATACTAAATATTTTAGAAGCACAAGATACATTCTAAATTGTTTTTGCCAGTAAAGATAAAATCTCAAAATATAAAATTTACAAAGAAAAAAATTGAAGATCTGTGATTGCCTGTTAATGTAACGAATTAAATTACTTGCTAATTCTCAAAGTCAAAAACGTCAAAATTTGGGCTGAATAAACTTTTCAGTGTGAAGCCTAGACAACCAGTGGAGAAAAAAAAAAGTGAAATTTCCAGGAGAAAGAAAAAAGCACTGATCCTATAGCCATCAAAGCCAAGAGAATAATGGACATGATACTTTGGTGTTTAGTTAAGAAACTCAGTCTTTTGTGGCTTTTGTCTTGTTTTATTAAAGCATGTGGTTTACAAAGTTGTTTATAATAGATTTTTAGACAATTTCCCAATTTTAAAGTTTATATTCAAAGACTGAACTTGAATTGCCAGAATGAGGGAACAGAATAAAACTACATGCAGAGAATCTGGCTTGCTTAGGCTTGTAGGAAGAGAAGAGAGGAAGCTGCAGGCTTGGTGGAAGAGAGGAGGACAATAGAAAAGCTCATACCTGTGAAAGACAGAGATTATGAAATTGAAATATAGCATAGTAGAGAAAATGATGAATTGGAAAACAAAAAAACAATAAGGGAAAATATGACATTCACTTTGTTTTGTTTCCTTAAAGAAAAAGTTGTATCAAAACTTATTTTTTTTTATTTATTTATTTTTTTTTTTGCTTTTTGGGGTTACACTCAGCAATGCTCAAGGGTTACTCTTGACTCTGTATTCAGGCATTACTCCTGGCGGTTCTCAGGGGGAACATATGGGATGCCAGGGTTTGAAAATGGATTGGCTGCATGCAAGGTAAACACTCTACCCACTGTACTATCACTCCGCCCCTGTACTGTAACTTTTGGCTAAAGATGTGTTCTTCATAAGGAATTGGAATTTGAATTTGTATCATCTGACTTTTCCAGGAATTATAGCTCTAATGGGTTGCTCTATAGTCTTACCAAAGTTGAAATAACAAATATGTCTGTAATTATAACATTTTTAAATAAACATAATGCATTTTTTATTTTGGACCCTGTGGTTTACAACTGAGACAATGCTGCTACTTTCACTGCTACTATTTAATTTGGTATTGAAAGATCTTGCCATTGCAATATGACAAGAAAGAGGTATTAGGGGCACCCAGATAGAAAAGGAGGAAGTTAAACTTGCACTCTATGCAGAAGTCATGATACTATACTGAGACATTCCCATTATGCTCTTTTACTGCTATTTTTCATGTGTATTTAATCTACCCTTGGATAGAATTGTATTTTTGTTTTAATTTATCAAAACTCTTCTATGTTTTATGTTGAATACAAATTGTATTTTTCTCCCTCTGTTTTTCTGTATTCTCAAGGTTCTATGCCCCTAAGATGAATATTTCTTAATATTATTTGAATTATCTATATTTTATAATTGTTGAATCATTTATATGCTACATATAAATATATATGATATTCAAGAAAATAAGGTGACCATTATAAAAGTACAAATCTGAATTTGAACTAATAACTTTTTAGAAGAAAGGAAAAGGAAGAAAATTGAAGGAAAGTAAAATGTTAATTAGCAGAAAATATTCTCCCAAATTAAAAATACTTACAATTCCTAATAATTAATTTTTTTCAATTCTAAAAAAGTTATTCTCAAAATGAATTTTAGAGTATGATGCTTACAGAGAAAATCCTCAAAGTTTTCAGAAAGGAAATATAAGTGAAGCGTGCCACTTTCAGTCAGGAATAAGGTTTATAAGAGACTTCTCAACTAGAACCTAGAATAGACTATTGTCTTTGTAGTCCATAAATAAATGAATAGTGATACTTTAAAGACTATTGAATATTTTTTATCATGTGCTGAAATATGAAAAAAGGAATACTAAGAGGCATTTGTTCCTTGTGTAGGAAAGAGTTAATGGGGTGCCTTACTGTTATCTCCAGTAAAACCTATTCAAGACACTGACTTTAAAGAATGTTCCTTAGAGCTTTATTCTGTACTGAAGGGTTATTTTGTGCGACATGGTCACTATCTTAGGTTTTCAGGTTGTTTGGGGAAACTGTGTGATTTATGGTGAACACTTGAATTTCCTGTTGGTGTCTTAGCTGTGCATTTTGAGATGATTGATCAAGCAGAGTTATGGTCATTTTGAAAAAAAAAACTCTATGTTACTGGAATTTATGTGGTAATGGAGTCCTACCAAAACTCAGAATCTGAATTTTAAGTAGGTTTTGTTAGGCAGAAAAAAAGTGGGAATGTGTTATGTATTGCATTGGTGGGGATGAAGTATGTTCTGTGCAGGAACTTTCTCCTCTCCCTTGCTTTCTATGAGAAGGGCCTGGAAACCTGCCTCCAAACTCCTGACTTTGCTCTCTATTGCCATCGCCAGCTCTGTGTTAGTGCTTCTCTGTATTATTCCACTGTTATAAACTCTATGAGTATAACTGTCTGTTAAGTATTGAGCAATCTCAGTGAGTAATGTATAGGTGAGCTTGATATATAATATACTCCCCAAACACTTAAAAGTCATAAAAGTTAACAATCCTTCTGGAACTGCAGAAATATTACAGAGGATAAGGCCTTACATTCAGCTGACTAAAATTCAATGCTTGGCAACCTAGAGAGTTTCCTAAGCCCACTGAGGAGTGATCCCTTATACAGCACAGGAGCAAGCCCCTGAAAACAGCTTGTTGTGGCCCCAAAAACTAACAAAAAAGTGAATATTCTTTCTTAGGAATTTCCAAAACAGATGGTCCTATTAGGCATATAATTTTACAAAAGAAAAGAAACTGGATCCTTGGAGTCAATAATATGTCCCAGAACACAGTCAACCAGAATGCCCAGAATGATGGTCAATATAAGGGTATTAAATTATAATAAAATGAATTTGTGATAAATAAGACAGAACAGCGATCCACTGATGTATTCCTAATTTCAGCTGAACTATCAGAGTATTTTATTTTATGTTTTATTATTTATAGCATGGTTATAGTTTTAAGAAAATTAATTTTAACAACTAAAATATAAAAAAGTTTTCTTTCCTTCAGAAAGAAATAAAATTGTTAGACTGAGTGTTGAAACGCTGTGCACCCTGCTAAAATCTTGGAGCAGGGTCTGGGATCCTGTTCTGCCCCTGGGGATCGGTGACTGGCAGACAAAGAAAGACACAGGAATTCAGCAAAGTTTCAGGAGGCTTTACTTACACAGGTTCTGCCATACAATTCAGCAACAGGAAAACCCCTAATTTAGGGTTGCTGGCTGGGCCCAGCCACAAGTAGGCCAAGATGGTGGCCATCACATGCTAAGGCCCAACAGGGAAGAGAACAGTGAGGAGGAGAAGAGAGCAAAGAGAAGCCAAAATGGCAAAAAAGCTCCCAGTTTATCTTATAAACAGAAGCCTGTCAAAACCTTCAAGCCCAGCCCTTTGTAGTCTGGGTTATTTAGAGATGATACCCTTTTGAAATGTAGATCTTTAGGTGGGCCTTTTTGGCTCAAGCTTCACAGGCAAGAGCTGTTTCCCTGAGGCAAAATTTCCCTAACAGAGGAGGAGGGGCTGCATCTCTGAACCAGAAAGCAGTTCAGAATGTAATTTGTAGGAAATGGCATTAATACCTTTTACAATGAATATAGAGACACTTGACCCCAGACTCTGGGTTCCACTAAGGTCCAAAATCATCAGAATAATCACTTTGACATTACCTTTTAGAATCAGAGAGAGATCAGTTTACACAGAGGCACACTGGCATATCTCTTTGAACGAGGAGAATTGATTACATTACTACAGTTGATACAAAATGGTCAAGTATGCTTAGAATATCTACATGTATGTCAAACACAAGGACCTGTGAGAACTGAAGATTGAACTGGGGCAAGCGAGATTCATGATAAAAATACTTATGCAGTGAGTAATTATGAAATCAATTCAATTCTGCCCTAGCTCCCATTGTGTCTGCTCCAGAGATTCCCTAACAGGGACTAGCTCTTCACATAAGCTAAGTGTAGTTGGAGGCTAATGTTCAGTAGGGTATGTCACCCAATAACTGAGCAATACGTCACTATCACTATCTTCCTGTTCATCATTGATTTGCTCGAGCGGGCCCCAGTAACATCTCCATATGTCCTGTCTCATGCTAGTAGAGCCCAAGGGCACCTGCTTGCTCCAGGAACATAAAGAGCCTCAAACCATTACATTAGGTCATGGGAATGAGGTCTATAATTGTTACTGGTATTTGGCATATCAAATACAACACAGGTAGCTTTCCAGGCTTGCCATGTGGGTGGCATACTCTGGTAGTCACCTCTAAATACAGCATAATGTTCAAACATATACAATTGCTAAATATTGAAGTATTTAAAATT
Organism: Cryptotis parvus; assembly: GCA_021461705.1. Classification (NCBI taxonomy): domain Eukaryota; kingdom Metazoa; phylum Chordata; class Mammalia; order Eulipotyphla; family Soricidae; genus Cryptotis; species Cryptotis parvus. The sequence continues at coordinate 38,014 of JAJIBD010029030.1, forward strand.
ATAATGTAATAAACAATTTTGGATTTACATAAGAATATACATCAGATATATAAAGTATAAGATTTATATTACCTTCCCTACTTACAAAAATTAATGACATGAAAAGTTTTTTTTTTTTTTTTTTTTTTTGCTTTTTTGGGTCACACCCAGCAATGGTCAGGGGTTTCTCCTGGCTCTGCACTCAGGAATTACTCCTGGCAGTGCTTGGGCAACCATATGGGATGCTGGGGATGGAACCTGGGCCGGCACAGGCCGGCCGCTGTAAGGAAAACGCCCTACCCACTGGACTATCGCTCCAGCCCCCTGACATGTAAAGTTTTAATGACATATAAATATGTAAACATGAAAATATATTGGTGTAAACTCAAGCCAAATGATAAGAACATAATGTTTCTATATAAGTAATTGGGCTTCAGAATAAGTAAAACATTGGCACTCATTTTGTTTCAATAGAAACAGTAGTTTTTTTTACTTTTGAAGTGCTTTGATTTGGAAAAAAGGTAATTACTTTACTTATGTAAAAACAAAAATGTATGTACTAAAATCACTAAAATGTATGTACTAAAATTTATGAAACATATTTGATGACTAAAATACCTGAAATTTCACATTTTTGGTTTGGTCCTAAGAAAATAATTTGTTGATCTGAAGTGCACACATTACCTAATACAACTATAGAGTCCACACTGAGGCTGTGAGCTAGAAAGGCTGACCAGCAGGTAAGCACTTGCTTTGCAAACAGTTGATCTGGATTCAATCACTGACGTGATATATGTTACCCTGAGAATTGCAGGAGTGATCTCTGAGCACAAGCTAAGAGCAATACTTGAGTATAGGCAGTTATGGCCCCAAAACAACAATAAAAACATTAAAAGTAATAACAAAAAACTGATTCAGGGGGCCGGAGCGATAGCCCAGCGGGTAAGGCATTTGCCTGGCACGAGGCCGGCCCACGCTGGTTCTGGTTTGATCCTCGGCATCCCATATGGTCCCCCAAGCACCACCAGGAGTAATTCCTGAGTGCAGAGCCAGGAGAAACCCCTGAGCATTGTCGGGTGTGACCCCCCAAAAAAAAAAGCAAAGAAAAAAAAATTCAGGATTGAATGAATCTACTTCCTCACTGCATTTTAACTTCAGCTTGTAAAGATCAAACTTACGGGGGGCCAAATTACATGTCACATCTACCCAATTGTTTTATATGTTTTTGCATTTTATATAGTCATTTTAGGGGACAGAACTCTCCAAAGTTCTTCCTCTACAACTGATTGTGTACAGGTGTGTATAAATATGCACTAAACTTCTCTTCAAATAGTCTAATTATTTTCTTCCAATTACTTTTATTCTTTCCTTTATTATCACTTAATGAAGGTAGAAAATACCACGATAATGTTCAAATAGTGCTACAGCTCCATGGTTAGAAATTCTATCACCGATCACTACTTAGTTATTAAAATTGAAAGAATAATGTGTATTTACTGACTCCATAAAGATAAAAACATTTATAGTAAGTGACACCAATTTGTTTAATTGACAGTAGATATTTTAAAAAATATAAGAGACAAAATTGAGGAAAATAATCAGGGAATAGAAGTAGAGGAAATTCGAAAGCATTCTTGCAAAAACCATATGTAAGTATATAGATAAAGCTCAGGGGTGAGTCTTCTACAGAGAACTGGAACTGGAGGTGGATGAAGGATAACAATAAGAGAAACTAGAGAGGGAGGAGTGATCAAGGACTCACTCTGAGTTTTGATTCATCCATTATCGTCTTTATAGGATTCCTGTAAGGTGAAAGAAAGTCATCAATTTAAAGCATTTTGTAAAACAATGTATCCATTAGTACTATTGAATTATGCATGTACATTGCTTCACTTAGAGCATATTAACTTTGTATTAAATTCTTTTCTCAACAGTAATGAAAATATAGGTAAAATCTGAATGAGACTGTTCACCACTGCTATCTAAATAATATATGGTCTTCCTCTTAAATCCCAGTTAATGACTGAGTGAAAGATTCACTTTGGAAAATGTAAATTTTCCATATACTTAATAACATACCAAATAGTGCAAGAAACAAGTTCCAAATGTGAAGAGGAATGATACTTAAATATTTGCAATACCTTTAGATACTGATATGATCAAAACTAAGTTAATTTATCTGAAAGTAAATCCCATAAATTCCTGAGAAGGAAAATAATTCCTTCATTTCCGAGTTTTGAGAGATTGAAATAAAAAAAATGCTCAAAAAGTTCTAAATTAGAAGCCCTCCTTATTTTACTGCAGTGACTTTTTATGATGAGAGATGCAAACTTTAAATTATTTGTTTTTATAGAAATTTTTATGCTAAAATGCTTTCGTAAAGTTAAAAATGCAAACTTAAATTTTGGAACTAATGAGCTGAATTTTACTAGGATGTTGGTTCTTTAAAACTTGTTATTCAGAGGCTCAGAGAGATAGCAAAGCTATCTTTTGCTTTGCATCAGACTGATCAGTTTGATCCTGGCAACTCATATGATAACCCCCACCCACCCTAGCACCGCCAGTTGTAATTCCTGAGTGCCAAGCCAGGAGTAACCCCTGAGCATCACTTGTTGTGAACCCCTTCCCAAAACATACAACTATTATTCTGGGGCCAGAGTAACAGTACAGCAGGTAGGGCATTCCATGTGGTCCCCAAGCATTGCTAAGAGTAATTTGTGAGTGTAGAGCCAGGAATAAACCCTGAGCATTGCAGGGTGTGACCCAAAAAAGGAAAAAAAAGAAAAAAACCTGTTATTCTTTTTAGTCAAAAAACAAAGACGTCAGGGAGTGTAGCAAGTGCCCAGCAGGTAGAGGACAGCAAGTGTTCCTTGCAGAAAGCCTACTTCAGTTCAATCCCTGAGCCCACCAGGAGAGATCACTGAGCTCAGAGGCAGGAGTAAGCCCAGAGCACCGCAAAGTGTGGCCCAAACACACACACACACACACACACACACACACACACACACACACACACACACACACACACACACACACATTAAAGACCAAACTTTGAAATAGCAAAAAGAGTCAGCGTGATAGTAAGTTGAGCAGGTAGTGCATTTGCCTTGCACGCGGCTGACCTGAGTTCAATCTCAGACATCCCATATGTAACCCAGCACCACCAGGACTAATTCTTAAGGCAGAACCAGAAGTAAGCCCTGAGTTTCGCCAGGTGCTCCAAAGAGGCAAAAAATTATAATAATTAAGTATTTTTTAAAAAGCAAAAAAAAATCATTTCATTTTGTTTCCTTTCCCTCCTAAGTATACTGAAGAAAAAATTACTTTTCAATTCAAAGAAAATACCCTGGGGCAGTAACTGGGTCAAGATATCATTTCCTGGGTCATGGCCACCACTTAGAAGTCTAATGTCATCTGTCCTGTCTCAATTATTTTCTATGAAAAGTAAAACTTTATGTTTGCTGCTCTCATGTTCATCCAGCCTGCATTTCACACAGTCCTATGAGCAGTTGCTGAAGTTTATTCCCGTTAGCCTGACCCTTCTCAACCCAGGAGGCTAAACTTTCATCCGTAAACCTGATCATCTCATTAACTGCTCCTTCTTCCAGATCCTTTATATTAAAGATAGTTAAATAAGTCAGCAGAGTCCTCGAATTGATCCTTGGAGAATACCACTTTTAATAACCAGCAAGTCAAAGACAAAAATTTTCCCTACAATTTTTTTTCTCATCTTTAAAAGCTAGTTCCAACTTAATGGCCAAATACTCTTTCCAGCTTCCTGATAGCCGCATTTATAATACGCTTATATATTGAACCTTGAAACTCTAGCCAAAATAGATATTTATCTAGCTAAACATAAAATACAAAATCTTCAGATGTCAGACAGCACATCTCCTTAGAACACTTGTCAACACAAGAAAAATATATATTGCATCTTCATCAAAAGATGCTTTACATGTATTAAAATCACCACAATGATGTTAGTACCCTGCAAAAATTTCTTCATTTACAAATACAATTCATACCTATCTCAAAAGCCAAATGTAAGGATGAAGGCATATTATCTGTCTAGACCAAGCATACTGAATGTGTCTAGCTCTCAGTATCTATTTACTAATTAATAATTTACTAATAATAAAAATAAATAGTTGATGAAGATCAAATTGACAAAGGTCCATTGTATCTAATTAATAAATGAGGAGCATGTTTCTTGCTTATTAATCTGTGTAAAACAGGACAGTTTCCTTTGAATATATCCTTACAGAAAGGACAGTAGAGAAGAAAGAGCCTTATCAAAGGAACTGAGGATAGCACTTTTCTTAGAACCTGCTGCTGTGGCAACCCAGAGTCTTGAGAGCACTATTTGAGTGATTCTGCTATTGATGTTCACTTAGAAATAATTCGTCACTATGGAAACAATATGACATTTGAAAAGTGTTTAATGGCACCCTCAAGTGCATAGCAATTGCAAATTCACTTAACATCTCTGAGTACCTGACACATGTACAAAGTCATATGGAGATATGTCGAAATTTTACATCTTTTACACACACACACACACACACATAGATTAAGAGATAAAAACAATAGAAAAACTGTAGAATTGAAATGTCATCTTCTCTTTGAAGATGTTCCCAGTATCTCCAGCCAGAAAAATTATTTTATTATTGTTCATATTATAGCATTTCGAGAATAATATAAGCATGGTATCAATTGCAGTTATTTGTATCATAAAAGTTTCCCCACATGGGCCGGAGTGATAGCCCAGTGGGTAGGGCGTTGCCTTGCACGCGGCCAGCCCATGCCGGCCTGGGTTCGATCCCCGGCATCCCATATGGTCCCCCGAGCACCGCCAGGAGTAATTCCTGAGTGCAGAGCCAGGAGTAACCCCTGAGCATCGCCGGGTGTGACCCAAAAAAAAAAAAAGCAAAAAAAAAGTTTCCCTCACAAAACTGTTATAATTTAAGAAAAATTAACTGCAATTCTAGTTTATTTTCTTTCAAGATTTCATGTAATTCCAATAAAAAGCATTAAACACTATATAGCTAATATATATTCCAATATAAATCTTATGGATTCTGTGATATATAAACTTATATTAGTATACAACATTTTTGCTACTATTGCTATCCTAGTTATTGTTAAAATGTCATTTATCCACAGACTGGAAATGTAGTCTAGGAGTTACAACACCTGTCTTGCATGCAGCCAACCCCACTTGAATCCCAGGTACCATTTACATTTCCCCAGCACCAACAGGAGTGATCTCTGAGTACAGACCTCGGATGCAGCCTTGAGTACCACTAGCCGTCATCCAACCCCATCTCAATATTTCTTATTCACTGTATCACAGTTCATGAACTATCTTTAGCCTATATTATTTTATAGAATGTTTTTGCTCTTTATATATGTTTGTTGTCTGAGGTGGCTAACTACCTGTGAAAATTTAATCAAATAAATTAACGTTAAGCTTTTTTTTAATTTTTTGCCACACTTGGTGGCTAATCTTGGCTCAGTTTTCAGAGGTTAATCCCAGGAACTCTGGGAGATTTTTTTTGTAGTACTGAGGAATAAATTCAAGGCTTTCACATCTGAAACATGTGATCCACTCCTTTAGTCTTTTTCTCTGGCCCTAACATATATTTATAAGTTAAAGCAGCGTACATTCTGCGGCTGAAAAACTGGTTCAGTGGATATGGTTCTGGCCTTAAAACCAACTGACCCCTAGAGTCATATATATTCTCCCAAGCACTCCCAGGCCTCATCCCTGAACAGAGAAACATGAATAAGCCCCCAAGCACCACCTGATATAGCCCCAAAGCAAAACTAAAATCCATTCAATTAAGATGATGCTTTCCTGTTATCAAACTTCTGGGATGAATTCTACTGGTGTTATATCTGAGTTACTGCAGTTAATGAAGGAGAAATCAATATAAGTAAATACCAGTTTAATAGTGGGAAGACTGATATTTCCAGAAAAGTATATCACTTGATCACTTTACATCCCATTATTCATTGATTTGCTCGAGTGGGCACCAATAATGTTTCCATTTGTCCCTGTCATGTGCCAGTGTAGCCCAATAGCATCTGCCTGCTCCAGGAATACGAAGAACCTCAAACCGTTTGTTTAGCATCTTGACAAAGAAGTATGACCATCTTGTAGGTGGGCAGTCACATGATCTTTTGACATCCCATGGGCTCCAGTCAGTAACATATCTAGTCAAGCTGTTGTCTCCAAGTCACATTATGTATATATAATCATTGATGCTTGACTTACAATTTTAAAACTCACGACTTTTAAATGTGTCATTAAGTTATAATTACTACTATAAACATGATAGAGGATATTTCAAATGAACGCACAAACTTTTCCTTGTATGAATATCTGAGTAATCTTCCAAAGCCAAATCAAGAAACTGAGAGCCCCTCCTGCTGTACTGTAATAGTTAAATAATAATAAAATCAAGGTATTTATGAAAATTGTATATATTTTTGGTTCTACAACCAATATCACCTACATATAAAGATGTAGATATTTCTTATGAATCCAATATAAGCATTCCTGCTTTTGAACAGTTTTTCCCCAAAGAACCTAAATTTTAATTTACAAAGGAGCAATTAAAAATTGAAATCTCCGAAAAGTGACATCTTATTGCAATCTATTTTATTTTAGTTTTGGGGGTCACATCCATTGATCCCACTCCTGTCTCAGTACCTAGGGTCTCTATGGAGATATATAAGGATCATGTAGTGCAAGGGACTGAGCAAGCAGACGGAGCATGTGTGTTCAGCATTTACTAAAAAGTGAATATGTAGTGAATACATTTTGAAGAAAATCCTTTAACAGTATCTACAATTTTCTTTTTAGCTGTTTAATTTAAATATATTTGTGTCCTAGGATTCAATGTCATGCATTGTTTGAATTGATGTTGTCACTTGTCACATGTCTTCCTGTTGTTCATCGATTTGCTCCAGCGAGTGCCAGTAACAGCTCCATTCATTGGGAATGAGGTCCATTATTGTTACTGTTTTTGGCATATTGAATACACCACAGGTAGCTTGCCAGACTCTGCCATGGGTCTGTGTTCATCCCAGGGGACCCAGTCTTTTTTTTCTATATCAGACCATCAACTATCCAGGGTCCACAGGGCAAAGTCCTAAGTGTAGACAAGCCTGTCTCCTATCTGCTCCCTGCCAATGCAGCTGGGCACTGCAGCTATATCTGCAACACCTCGAGGGGCAGGAAATTGATGTTAAAGAATTCAAGTTGAGTTTATGTACTCTTGTGTCATGAATAAAGCAATTTTTTTTTCTATCAAAAATTTAATAAAATGTCTGTTTCCTTCACAACCTTTATCAGTTTGAAATCTAATCCCCTCATTTGATTGGATTGTATTGACTTTGAAAAATTTGAACTTTGCTATCCCTAATTTTAATTCTCCTTACATTGTTCCAAGTTATATAAGCATGGTATAATACAGCACCCTGCTGGATAGTGTCATTTTACATTTGCAATCACCAAATTCTTGATTTTCCTTGTTTCACATTTCAGTAAACTGCATCACCATTTACAGTTTTGTTTAAATAATCAGGATTCATCTTTTCTCTTTGTCTTTGAATCACATCTTTAGTCCTACCTTGATGAATGTAGCAGCAATTTCTATTCTATCTTTCTTCAAAACGTATCCTAAATTGGAATATTATTGTGGGGTGGGCACACCTAGCAGTGCTCAGAGCTTACTGCTGACGTTGTTCACAGGGATTATTCCTGGTAGGGCTTCGATCCCATATGGGGTGTTAGGGATTGGGCTCATGTCCGCATGTGCAAGGCAACATCGTGCCCACTGTACTGTCTCACCAGTGCCAGAACTTTGAATTCTTAATCTCCATCACAGGTATTCCAAAGCAAACTACCACTCTTCCATCCTGAAATACTATGCCTGCTATTTAACTAGTCTCTATTTCCATACTCACCTATTATTACTCATATAGTAGTTTAAAGTAGTATTTTTAAAATGTAAATTAATTTATATCTCCCATATATATAAATAATTATTGCTTCCAGTCATATTTGAAACAGAATAGAAAAGCATATCATGACATAAGAGGAGTTCTGTGACAACACCAGGTTATTTAACCTAAGTCATTTCCTCTTTCTTGCTTCTTATACTATTGATACACACATAATACTGTTTTCAAAGATAACAACCTTTTTGCATACCATATTTTTACCATTTGTTAGCTTGGTCTAAAACATCTTTATTCTAGGAGTCTCAGTGACCAAACACCAGGTCAGTTACTCACCTAGCAATAGATCATTGCAGATGTGTCCTAGTACCACATATGGGCCTCTGAGCACAGAAAGGAAACTAGCCCTGAGAACTGCTGAATGTACACCCCCGAAAAAAACACCTATTTTATTTATTTCTATTGTATTTCTATTTTATTTTATTTATATTTATTTCTATTTTATTTTATTTATATTGTATCTATTCAATAATGTAACTTTAGAATTGATTAGAATGATCTTGTATAAAGCAGCACACTTGAGGAACTCTATCAGACTGTAATTCTCTCCTTTGTAATTATCATGCTAACATGGCAACCCATGCTTATATGTATAATTTTTGCTCTGATACCAACTTGTTTGTATGGCATAAAAACAGGAACTATTTTGTTTTCTACAGCATTATATCACACAACTGATGCTATTGTCTGGCAAGTAGTGATATTCACCAATGCTTGTGAACAAATGTTATATCAATTTTAAAACACTAACAAAATCATAGTCAAATAATTTCATAATCCAAAGTATTACAATGTCTTAGCATTAAAATTGTTGTAAAGGAATAAAGATGCAAGTGTGATATTTTTGCTGCCTTTTCAGCCCTGATTTATTCATTCTAATATTTGTGTTCATTCATTGTTATTTTTTGAAGCGGCAATGAGCTATACCAGTGTTGCTCAAGACTGGCACTGTGTTTAGGGATCACTCCTGGCCCTGCTCAGGAAAACATCTGTAATAATAGAGATTGAATCATGGTAGGCTGTATGCAAGGGAGGGATCTTACCACTGTAATATTTATCTTTCTGTGGCAAAATACATATTGACATTAATAAAATATATTATTATTGGAGCTGGAGATATAGTATAGCTCCCACACAGCACTGCCAAGAATTATCCCTGAGCACAGAGTTAGGAGTAGGCCCTAGGGGCCGGAGCGATAGCCCAGCGGGTAGGGCGTTTGCCTTGCACGCCGGCCGGCCCATGCCAGCCCGGGTTCGATCCCGGCATCCCATATGGTCCCCCAAGCACCACCAGGAGTAATTCCTGACTGCAGAGCCAGGAGAAACCCCCTGAGAATTGCCGGGTGTGACTCAAAAAAAAAAAAGGAGTAGGCCCTTAGTACAGCCAGATGTACTCTTTCTTTCTTTTCTTTCTTTCTTTCTTTCTTTCTTTCTTTCTTTCTTTCTTTCTTTCTTTCTTTCTTTCTTTCTTTCTTTCTTTCTTTCTTTCTTTCTTTCTTTCTTCTTTCTTTCTTTCTTTCTTTCTTTCTTTCTTTCTTTTCTTTCTTTCTTTCTTTCTTTCTTTCTTTCTTTCTTTCTTTCTTTTTCTTTCTTTCTTTCTTTCTTTCTTTCTTTCTTTCTTTCTTTCTTTCTTTCTTTCTATCTATCATCTATCTATCTATCATCTATCTATATCTATCAATATATTTGTATGCATGGGCTATACAGGGCAGAGCTGCTACTGGCCTCTCTCTGTGATCATGAGGCTAATCATGTGGTGTCCAGAAGAGAGGGTGGGTTCTGGTCCTGGCCCACTATCCCAATAGAGCCTTGGAAGAAGTCAGATGAACCCCTACACCCTGATGGCAGCTGTTTTCAATGTCTGGACTCCACAGCTCATCAGAGCTTCACCCATAGAGAAGTCAATCTGAAGCCTTGCTCGTCAAAAGCCCTACCATAGACAGAAGCCTATTTTAAGTCTTGAAATAGGCTGGTCTAGGTGGCTAAAGTCACCAGGCTTCTATGGAGATGGAGCTGGAGTCCGTTTCCTCCAACTCTGTCCCATCTGGGAGGCCTGGTGAACCTGCCCACAAATTGCTTCCAAGCTGTTGGCCATGAACCAGAGACACAGATACATGGGGTAGAGCTGCTACTGGCTCTCCTTATTGCACAAGTTGAAAACCAACCTACTACCGAGAGTATCCCATCCTCACAGCAGCCTGGCAAGCTACCCATGTCATATTCGAGTATTCCAAAATCAATAACAATAGAAGACCTCATTCCCATGACCTGAATGAATGGTTTGAGACTCTTGGTGTTCCTGGAGCAAGCAAGATGCCCTTGGACTACACTATCACTATCACTATCTTCCTGTTCATCTTTAATTTGCTCAAGCCGGCTCCAGTAACATCTCCATATGTCCTGTCTCATGCTAGTAGAGCCCAAGGGCATCTGCTCGCTCCAGGAACATAAAGAGCCTCAAACTATTATATTAGGTCATGGGAATCACCTAACATAATTGTTACTGGTATTTGGCATATCAAATACAACTCGGGCAGCTTGCCAGGCTTGCCATGCGGGTGGCATACTCTTGTAGTCACATGGGAAAATAAGTGACAAGTGATAAGTGATCAGTATATATATATATGTATATATGTATGTATGTATATATACATATGTAAATGTATATATACATGTACATATACACACATAATTATATATGTAACTTATACAGATATATTATATATATTTACAATATAGTGCATATGTGTATTATTCTTATTATCTATTGTACTATTAGAGACACATTAGTCAGCAATATAAAAATATATGGAGAGCTCTTAGAAACTTGACTATAAATTGGAATATTTTCCTTATGACATTTACTATCACTTGAAATATTTAGTTGATACCAGTTAAATTTTGTTATTAAATAGAAGAGTTTTTTTTTTTTTTTTTGCTCTTTTTGGGTCACAAGAATTATTACTCCTGGCGGTGCTCAGGGGACCATATGGGATGCCGGGGATCGAACCGGGCCTGCACAGGCCAGCCGCAGCAAGGTAAACGCCCTACCTGCTGGGCTATTGCTCTGGCCCCAATAGAAGAGTTTTCTAAAAGAACACTTCAAAATGTTTTCAGGCAAGTTTATAATCCAGAAAAACTGCAGGTCTGGAATGAAGAGTGCAGCAGTTGGGGTGATTACCAGGCATGTCTGACCAGGATTCAATACCTAACACCCCTTATCACCCCCAGAGCCTGGCCAGGAGTGATCTCTGAGCACAGAGCTAGCAATATGAGGATAGAGAGAGAAAAGTCGAATGGGGGAGAAAGACACACAGACACAGAGACAGAGAGACAGGAAGAGAGAATGCAGTACTATACAGATAGCAAAAACAGAGACCATTTATTATGTCACATTTTGAAAGGGAAAAAGGAGATAAAGCATTGAATAATGTCTTTTATAGTATTTCCTTATTGAAAAGACAATGTTAGGCTACATCCATAGTTCTTTATATTCAGTTTTAATACCAACTTGAGTACTATGGACCTCATTCCCAATGAATGGAGACGTTTCTGGTGCCCGCTCGAGCAAATTGATGAACAACGGGAAGACAAGTGACAACACAAGTGATTCAGTTTTAATAAAACATCTTATTTATTGTGGACAAATTCTATATTTACTTCTCAACACCTAATCTTGTTAAATGCTTTAAGGTGGCAAAGTATAGCAAAACAGAGCAGTAAGCTAATAAATTTGCAATCATGTTTGTTTTATCTGAATAAAAAGAAGCATCCAGAACATTGCTTTGTTATATCATTTATGAGCAATATATATGTAGACTCGTGGTGGAGTCAAAGGACATAAATCCAGAAGAAGGAATAGGGGTAGATTTAGTTAAAGCATGGAGTTTGAAGCTCTTCTAATGATTTCCCTTAATATGGCATCTCTCTCTAATTAGGGGCAGAAAAGATGGTATTTCTTAAAAATTAGCACTTCTTGACTGAAAGAAAATATCCTCTGTAGAATTCCTGTTAAAGTCTCCACTTTATGTATCAAATGCTACCTGGATGTCTAGCATTATTTAGTCATTTTTTACCCTTGGATACCTTGGATATGCCTTAACTCAAGTTCAGTATTGTACATACAAAAGTTGGGATTAATGCCATATCACTTGAGCTGAAATATTCTAAATTAGAATAATAATATAACCTGTAGAATAAACTAATATAAAACTCGAGTTGATACTTGAAAATGTAAATTACTCCTCCAACTTTTAAAAATGCATGTGGGGAAATGAAGAAAATCTATTCCTTCTATTATATTTTTAAGTTTTAAGCTTGTTCTTTTGTTATTTTATCATCTGATGTAGGCATATTCATTAATTTCTCACTAAGAAGTTTTTTTTTTCACAATCCACACTTTTATTTTCTTTTTTAAAATTTTTTATTTTTACAATTACAAAGATATACAATTAAAAGTTCATATTTGGGTTTTGGTCATACAGTGTTCCAGCACCCATCCCGCCACCAGTGCCCATCTCCCACCACCAACGTCCCTGGTTTCCTCTAAGAAGTTTTAATGTGTGTATCCATATTTATTGATTATCCTAGTATCATATATTTGTTCTTTAGTCTAGATCAAAGGATTATAACATATATGTATATATACATGTATACACATGTATACATAGAGTAATGGTTTAGAATGCAAATATATATATTTTATGTTAAAAGCATAATAATTCTAGAAGATAACAAATTATATATAAAGCTGTGTAGATATATGCATACATCTATATAGCCATATGTACAGGTACCTATATATCTATATAGATATGTTGCATGTTTGTTTCTCTATATATGCATATTTGTAATACATATGCTTCTCTGTAGTATCCATTATTTTTTGTTTTAAAATTATTATATTTTGTATTATAATACCATACATTAAATATGATATAGAATAGAACAGTTATCATAAAGATTAATATCTTGAAACTTACAAAATACTACAAATTCTATTAAACAAAGCCAAAAGTATTCTGGTATGGTGACTTGTCATTTATTGTGACAATTCACCACAAAAAGTCAATCTGATGGCAAACTTCAATGTCTGTTCAGCAAAGGTTGGTCACAGAGAATGAAAGAACCAAACACATAAGAGGATAAAAGCTTAAGGATAGCCCAAGTTTTCAGCTTGTTTTGGGCAGCTGTGAGTGAGCTCGAGGTCTGGTCATTCATTCCATTCAAGATTGCTCCTCTGTCTTGGCATCCAACAAGTGAATCACAGTTTAAGCTGGCAGAGAATTTAAGGAACGCTAAATTCAGGGGTTGGGTTAACTCCATTTAAGCAATTAGCAGACACCCTGATGTATAGTCATGACAATTTCTGATTCTATTTTTGCTTCCCACTGCATTAAAAGACCCTAAACTGTTCTGTTCTTTCCTGCACTCATGTTTTATGACATGTTATATTGTAAAAGATCTCAACTGTTTTACCCAAGTAATAATTCTGACCTTGTGGTTTTGTTAGGACAATTCTGCACAATTTATGTGGTCATTTCTATAGTTTTATGATATTAAGATCATTAGCTTTCCTTAGTTCAGCAATACAAAAATGCATTTTATGTTTTTCATATTGACTATGGCAGCAGCTCTATATTTTGAGTTTGTATTTTGCTCCTGGATGTGCTGGGTGATCACACAGTGCTAGACTTGGACTGAGGGTTCCAGATACATAGTATGTGCTCCTTCCACTGAGCCATCTCACCGATCCTGTGCATTATCTTACCAGAATTTGCTATGTTCTTTTGGTTTCGCCAAGGGGAATCTTGATTAAGAAATTAAAATACTTAACAAAAGACAGATAGAAATAGATGGAAAGACACAATCTTTATCTTTTGCAACAGTATTCCTTTCATAAAACCATATTCCATATAATTCTTTGTTATTTTTATACTGAAAATCAGTTGCTAATAACGTTTTTATAAATAATTGTCCATAATAACTCAAAGTGGACAATCAATAGTCATTTAGAGTACTCCCTTATCATCCAAATAATTCTCCAAGAAATAAATATTAATATTTCCAAAATGTTCAAAAATAAAAAAATCTATTTACCACTTCATAGTCTAGTCATATATGATAAAAATTTCTTCAAAAAATTTAAATAAAATTTTCTAAAAAGAGCCGGCTAATATTAATCTGCAAGTTTGTTGGGCATAACATTTAAGGGGCAAGCAGTCAGTTCTGCCTTACAGTAGAAATATAGACATATGTTACATATAATGGAAGAGCAGAATTAACCAGGCAAGATATGAATAAGGGCAACAAGTGAACACAGATCTTTGCCTTCAAAAAATTTCTAAGCATCTTTCACAAATTAGGATTTTATACCTATATCTATTTGCTAAGGACACAAAATTTGTCTCACTAGCCTCTAGTTGGTTTATTATTATCAGGATTGCAAGCTCTATTCACTGCACAGTTTTTCATTTGTTTGCTTTATTTTGGACATCATGATTTAGAAAACCATTATTAGGAGGATTTCATGTATGATCTCAGCACAAATGTACCATCCAGGAATACACTTCCTTCCACCACTACTCCATCATCCCTCACCACCACCACCACCACCAGTAAGATTCCTGATAAAATTTTTCATTTTTGAGACATTAAGTGAAGTAAATTTTTGTGAATTATACTTTGAAAACAACAAAAATTAAACTGAAATTATATTAATTAATAAATCAATAAACAAAAAGCCTGGCTTATTAATTGAACAATGTGGGTCAAGATCAGGAATGAACTAACATAAAATTTTAAAAAAGTGTAGCCAAATAAAAATGCAAGCAAAATATAATAAATGAAATAATATGTATTATTTCTCCACAAAAAAAGCAAATTTATACATTAAAAATGAATGTGTGGAGGTCAGAGGCTGGGCAGTATGCTAAGAATTATTGTAAATGGTAATGCCAGATTAGAACTAAGCATTGAACATAGGCAAAGCTATATATATAATAACCTCTAAATGTTTGTATGGAAAGTCACAATGTGTAAGAGAGTATAGAAAGCTACCTTGCCATTATATTTCTTCTGGTCAAGGATTATTTTTCCCTTTTTGGTTACTCCTGACACTACACTCAGGAAATACTCCTTGCATGCTCAGGGAAGCATACAGGATGCCGAGGATCAAACCCATGTTGGCCACCATGTGCTAGGCAAGCACTCTCCAAACTGTACTATAGTTCTGGCCCCAAGGATTTTTTTTTAATCCAGAAATATGCCTACAAATCAACCTGCAATCTGTTTCACTTACACTTGTCATTGGCTTTTCAGATAATTCTACATTCAGAGTATTAAAATATTGTATGAAGAATGTCTTGTATCCTTATAGGGATGGCATTGAATCTGTATAAAGCGCTAGGGACCAAACGCTTCTAAATTTGTATGAAAAAATAAACCCCCACGGATAGCTAAAGTAATCCTTGGGAAAAAGAAGATGGGAGGTTACATCTTTCCCAACTTCAAACTCTACTACAAAGCAGCAGTAATTAAAACAGTATGGTATTGGAATAAAACAGACTTGTGGACCTATGGAATAGAGCTGTATATCCTGACAACCAGTCTCAAGTACATGAACAATTAATCTTCAATAAAGGAGCAAAAAGTACGAAAAGGAGCAAGGCAAGCCTCTTCAACAAGTGGTGCTAGGAAAACTGGGCAGCTACATGTAAAAAAATGAACTTGGACCTCTGTCTAACAACATGCACAAAATTCAGATCAAAATGAATTGAAGATGTCAATATCAGACATGAATCCATAAAGTAGATTGAAGAAAATATAGGAAAAACCCTCCACAACATTGAAGCTAAGGACATCTTCAAAGAAGAAACACCGCTAACAAAACAGCTAGAAGAAAAGATAACATATGGGGAATACATGAAGCTAAAATGCTTCTGCACCTCAAAAGAAACAATGACCAAGATACAAAGACAGTCCACAGAATGGGAAAGAATATTCACCCTGTACCCATATGATAAGGGGTTAATATCCAGGATATATCAGGCTCTTGTAGAACTTTACAAGAAAAAACAAACAAACCCCATCAAAAATGGGTAGAAGAAATGAACAGAAACTTCCACAAGGGAGAAGTTCAAACTTCTTTTCCAGAAGGCCAAAAGACATATGAAAATATGCTAATCATCATTAGTTATCAGAGATATGCAAATCAAAACAACAATGAGATATCACCTCACACCACAGAGACTGGCACATATCCAAAAGAGCAAGAACAACAAGTGCTGGAGTGGATACAGGGAAAAAGGGACACTCATCCATTGTTGGTGGGAATGTCAACTGGTATAGCCTTTTGGAAAACTATATGGACATTCCTCCAAAGAATAGAAATTGAACTCCCATTTGACCCAGCCATACCACTCCTGGGAATATACCCTGGGAAGCAAAAACACGCAGCAGAAACACCATCCTTACTTTTATATTCATAGCAGCATTATTCACAATAGCCAGAATCTGGAAACAACCAGAGTGCCCAAAAATTGATGACTGGATAAAGAAACTTTGGTACATATACACAATGGAATACTAAGCAGCTGTTAGGAAAAATGAAGTTATGAAATTTGCCTATAAATGGATGGAAATAGGATCATGTTGAGTGATATTAGCCAGAAGGAGAGACAGATATAGAATGACTGCATTTGTTTGCATGACATAAATATATATATAAACACACACACACATACACACACACACACATATATATATATATATATACATATTATGATACCAATTATCAAGGTCAGGCAAAACATGGATTAGGAAGTCTTGCCAAAGGTGGATAATTACAACAAACGTGTGGGAACAGAGGTTAGGTAAGATAGAGAAGTGAACAGTGTGCCTATAATTGTCAAAGGTCTATTACCACATACAGGCAAAAGATGCACATAATAACCTCTAAATACATGTATTACAATACACAATATGTAGAAGTTGGAAAAGAGAAAGAGAGAATGAGAAAGAGAGAAAAGAGGTGGAGAACCTGCCATGAGGCAGGCTAGGGGAGGGAGGTGGGAATTGCAGACAGTGGTGGTGGGAAATGGGCACTGGTGGAGGGATGGGTATTGGAATACTGTATGGCTGAAACTCAAATATGAACATTTCTGTAATTGTTAAAAATAAATAAGTAAATAAATAAATAAATAAATACATAGATAAATGAATGAATGAGTGAGTGAGTGAATAGATAAATAAATAAATAAAAGAATAAAAGAGCAAAAAAATAAGAGGTAAAGAGGCGAAATAACTCTCTATGAGCTTGCAGAGACACCCAAAACAAACTTTCTGAAACCTTTACAGCGTTAAATAAAGCAAATAGATCATGAGTGTGGAATGACTTAGCCTGTTTTGGACTTTATAGTTAGCACATTAGCAGGGTAGGGAACACAGGTGATGAAATTTAGCTGGTTTTCTATCTCATCTTCTGCATCATCCTGTCTACATCATCAACACCAACTAAAACTATGTGTTTTTATGTTCATTATCTGATAGAAATCTCAAAAGATTTCTAGAAGTCGTGTTACTATTGTCTCATTTTCTGCATGAATAAACTAAGCCAAGTTTGAAAAAAATACAAATAAATAAATAAAATGTTGTATGCATTAACCCAAGTCCTTACTTCATATGAAACTTGGTCATTTTTGTAGATTATTTATTGATGTGACAATGTATTCATTGTAAAATGTTAATTTTAAAGAGCAAAACAGAATAATGATGCAACAACCCAAATATGTGTGCATAGATAGATATTGACACAAATACAGATCAAAGTAGATGCTAATTGATTTACTTCCTCTTCTTATAAGCATTCTGATCCTCCATTGGAGAAATGGAGGATTTCTTCCTTCCCCATTATTGGAGCATGATCTAAAAGATCAATTATTATGGTGATATCCTGATTGGATTCGAGCTTCATTCCTTAGTCATAAATGTTTCTCAATAAATCCAAATCAATGACAGGAAAGAAAATATCCATTGCCATCTCTGATGATATTTTTTTTCCGATTACCTATGTACTTGTAGTTGTCTTTTCGTTTTTTCAGTGCTACCATAAAAAAGTCCTTTATGCATCTGTGACTTTTATTTGCTTAACTTGAGTTTGATTCCCAATTCCATGGCCTGGTTCGGCCTTGGGAACCCCTTGAGCACTTTGAGGTGTAGCTCAAATTATTCTCAGCAGCAGCACCATACATAGAACCAGAAACCTGGACCCCCAATTATCCTAAGCATCATTTGGAAAACACTCACCCCCAAAAAAAAAAAAAAGACAGAAAAAGTCTTTTGTACTTGCCTTACATAGGAATTAAGGAAAGTTCAAGAAGTAATAGGAGCCTGTCTGTAAATAAAAAAATAGAACTATCCTATAAAAATCAGCTGAGAAGTAGAGATGAAAGAGCAAATTCCTGTCCTTTTTTTTTTTGCTTTTGAATAAATCAAAGACAGAAATTCAGCAACTCTATCCCTCAATACTCAGTTATCAAGCCTGGAAATTTCCTTGTTATTTAAACAAACTTGATTTACAGCTCTTTCAGTTGCTTTTTATAATGTAACATTTGTAAAAAAATATTACTTAAATTCTCAAGATTGTAAAATATTAGGTCAACTAGCATACATTGAATGATGATGTATATGTTTATTTTGTGAAGTATGTATTTACTGCATTGAGGAACACAATGTAAAAATAACCTTCTATTTCCAAACATATGTGCATTTCAAACCAATTACTACACTTGAATTATTTTAGCATAAGCTGCAGTTGCATAAAAACACTGAGTCTATGCACAGCTCTTCTAGCAGTTATACCAGCTTTTTTATAAGTCTGTAAATTTCATCTTTCTTTGATTAATAATAATGATAATAAAGAGTGTATGTCAGTCTCTGTGAGGTTTTCTGCAAAATCAGTGCCTTCAAATTATTTTGAAGTGCAGGAAAGTTTAAATTTATGAAATATTTATGAGAAATCACATCATGTCTACAGCGGTTCTCAGCTGTGACTACAGCATATGGTTTATAAATTGAAACAGGTGTGGGAGAACAGGTGGCCACAGGCAAGCCAAGAAGGATTGGAATTTACCGTGGGGAAGCAACATGATAAAATACCACCATTGGCACTAAAGGCAGCTTGCTGATTTGATAGTAGAACAAAAGATGTTCACAGGGGCAAATGCATATGACAGCATTCAAGATGAAGGTATTCACATACTCAACCCATACATATGGGAGTAAGGGAAGCAATCAGTGTCGTTCCCCTAGTGAATGAACTCGTGAATCTCCATTCTGGTTTTGGATAGTTTGCAACAAATTAACTTAAAAGAAAAGACTAATTAGTTTCTGTTAATGTGAAAATATTTTATATAAGGTCAAGAACTACTTTCACCTGTTTCACCTGTTTGCTATGCAATTTCTAGAAATTATAGCACATTTGTCAATCTCAGTGTTCCTTTTTGATTGGCAGGTATACTGTATCCTTCCCCATTATTACAGTAAATAACTCTTAGGTCATTTGATCACTTGATCACTTGATATCTCATTATTCATCAATTTGCTCAAGCGGGCAACAGTAGTATTTCCATTTGACCCGATCACGTGCCAGTATAGCCCAGTGGCATTTGGTTGTTTCAGGAACACTGAGAGCCTTGAACCCGATCGTTCAGGTTCTTGATAAGGAACTCTGACCTTCTTGTAGGTGGGCAGCCACCACCGATCTTTGGACGTCCCATGGGTTCCAATTGGTAATGGGTCTAGTCCAGCAGTTGTCTCAGATCGCATTATATGACCAGACCATCTGATTTTTGATACCCTGGCAAAAGAGACTGCTTCCTTGATTTTCGAACAGTGACGGAGGTCGGAACTCCGATTCCTTCTCTCACTTTAGTGAGGCGTGATATTTGGAAGTCTTAGGTATATCACCAAAAAAAAAAATATTTCTACCTGAATAAATATAACATAAAGTAGTGTTGTAATTTTGACAGTCCCCTGCCTTTGTCAGTACTTTGTCTGTCAAAAGCAGTTTAGTGGTACATAAAAATGGAGTCTGAAATAAAAGCTACAAAAAATGTTTCTAGACGTATTTAAATTAATTGTTTATTAAATTTAAATATGTGTTATTATATCTAGAGACAGGCAAAATTTGGAGTACTTAATTGTATTTTTGGTGTTTGTAGAGAGAAATATGTTTAACATAATCAGGGGGTCACTCATCTTTCATAGTGGAATTAAATTCGTGCAGTCAAATGAGAACAGTCACAACTACCTCACCACTACATAAAAAATACTCAGGTAAACTGAATCACGCTTTATTTCTTTTTCACTTTTGTCTTTTTAAAATATAAGTGTCATGATTCATAATTCTGTTACTAATAGTTCCAGGCACAAGATGTTTCAATCCCCACACACGCCACAAAGCCAGCATCCTCCCCCCAAGTCACACAGTTCCTTTCCTCCGCTCACTGAATTTGCTCTATAAATTATTTTGATTTGATTATAGCAATCGTGATCACACATTTACAATAATGGTAAATGTTTTTTTCGGCTTGGGCACCCGGCAAGCCAGGGGACCCGGCCGCACTCAGGAATTACCGGGCAGGACCGGGAGCCGGAGACGAACCCGGCCGGCAGGGCCGCAAGGCACGCCCACCCGGGGCTCGCCCGGCGAACAAGTATGTTTTTATATTACACAGTTGCTTTCCTCTTAACCACCAAACTATCTAAGATTCTTGACCACTATCCCTATGTTATATCTGAGCTATCCTATAACTTCCTTCTTTCCTCTACCTCCATACTTGGAATTTTCAGTTCAATAACTTAAGACACAGGATGTGCTATCATTTGCTGCCATTCTCTTATTTTATTTCTTTATATACCAAAAATGATTGAGACTATCCAATATAATTTTCCTTTACCATATAACTGACTTATTTTGCTTAACACATTCCCTTTAGTTCCATCCAAATTGTAGGAAAATATATGTTTTTTGCATTTTTGTTGCATGCTATTCCACTGTGTATTTAGCACAATTTGTTTATCCATTCATCAATTATCGGTTAATTTACATATTCTGGATAATATGCATAGCTTTACAAAGAATATAGGTGTGCATATATTTTTTGAGTTCTTTTTAGTACTGCATAGATTCCAAGAAGTGGAATAACTAAGTTACATGAAAGTTCTATTTTGAATGATCACTTTTTTACTCTGAAATATTTCTACAATTACCTTTTTTCATCTAATATAGTTAGGTTTAATTTTCAAAGTACAAGAACACTAGGTAGAGTGAAAAGTGCCATATCGCTTTAAAAGCATCATCTCTATTGAATGAGTAACTTTAGTTGAGTACGAACAACACAGAGCTCTCCTATAAACAGGAAAATGAGATCACACTCATGAGCATGCTTGTTCATGACATGATTAGTACTTCTTGTTTGCTGTGTATTTATGGGCTGAATGTTTTTAGGTGACTCATCTCTCCCACAAATTATTCATAAGAGTTACACTAGCTAGGGGAGAAATAGGAGGGATGCTGAGGTCCAGAGCACTCTTCACTGTGGTTTCACCTTACTCCTCAACTTCTCACCCTATTTATTATTGCACTCTTCATTTTCCAATAGATGTTGGTCAGCAGAACATTATCACACCGAATTTCTACACTGTCTCAGAAGCTAGAAAATGCACCACACAATCATGAATACTAGAGTGGTCTAAGAAATCTATTGACAATAAGGACCTCTCCATGTGCAGCAAAGTGTTCATCTCTTCACAACCAGCGGCAATGAAATTTGCTAAAGTTTTACTAAGGATGCATATGTCCTGAAAGTAAGAACCCCCATTAAAATTAATAAAAATAATGTATCAAGATGTTAAACACATCAGGATATAATCCATAAAAGGGATGCAATTGGATAAATTTTAGAGCAATTGTTTGGAAAATATATGAAAGATATGATGACCAACAATCACATCCTAAGAGATCCTTTGTGGATATAGACTTTTTTTTTTTTTTTCTTTCTTTCTTTCTTTCTTTCTTCCTTTCTTTCTTTCTTTCTTTCTTTCTTTCTTTCTTTCTTTCTTTCTTTCTTTCTTTCTTTCTTTCTTTCTTTTTTTTCTTTCTTTCTTTCTTGCTTTCTTTTTTTCTTCCTTTCTTCCTTCCTTTCTTTCTTCCTTCCTTCCTTCCTTCCTTCCTTCCTTCCTTCCTTTCCTTCCTTCCTTTCTTTCCTTTCTTTCTTTCTTTCTTCTTTTCTTTCTTCTTTCTTCTTCTTCTTCTTCTTCTTCTTCTTCTTCTTCTTCTTCTTCTTCTTCTTTTCCTTCTTCTCCTCCTCCTCCTCCTCCTTCTCCTCCTCCCCCTCCTTCTCTCTCTCTCCTCTCTTTTTACCTCCTCTTCTTCCTCCTCCTCCTCTCTCCTCCTCTTCTTCCTCCTCCTTCTTCTCTCTTCTCTCTTTCTCCCTCCTCTTCTTCCTCCTCCTCCTTCTCTGTCTCTGTCTCTGTCTCTCTGTCTCTCCTCTTACATATGTGACTTGCATGAAGGGAACAATTTAATCCATAACTAAACCCAAAATGTGTGCATGTGTGTATATGCAACTGACTTGTGGGTTTTTTTTTTGTTTCTAATCAACAAGGAGCATTGTATTAATAATGGTAGAATAATAATGAGATTTAGGACATTAGGAACAGCAAAAGAACAAATTCATTTAAGCATAGAATGAAACCAATGATTCTAAACCTTGTCTGTTTTTATAGTTTATAATTGACTTGGGATATATCAAAAAATAGTACCATAATTTCTAAAGTTGAAATCATTCCAAAAATAGGCATGTTTTGGCTACTGAGGTAGTGTATATCCTACATAGTTCCTGTTAGTTAGTGATAGTATTATCCAACCTTTATCTGTAAACAGGACAACGCATGTGTGAGCCAAGCCTTGTTACTTACAGCATTTCAGAACTGTAAGACCCCATGCTGGTCATAAAAGCCAATGATTTCCCAATTGTGCTCTGCAGAGCCCACAGAGACTTTTCTAACTTCCTTGAATTGTAGAATTCCACGAATTATCTCTTTTACATATTAGGTTTCTAAGTGAGCTTCAATTTGAAGAGTGTCCCATAGTTAGCCATCTAAAAGCATGAAATGGTCTGAAACTATTTAATGTTCCAGTAGCCTTACTTTACTACTTAGGAAATTGTGTCCCTGAGAACTTTGCTGACTTTTGAAAATTCAGATAATTGGAAAGTAAAAGAACATGATTCTAAAGTTAAGTTTTTTAATTCTTAAATTAAATCCACTGTTTGTTCAGGTTTCTTTGTATCTGCACCTTATTCTATTATAGGAGTGAAAATAAACTAATAAATACTAGAGGAACATAATCTATGATATGTGTGTAAGTCTATATGTAATTTCTGTTTGTGAAAATATACAGATATATATGTATACATATGTGTGCATATGTATACATTTATGTCTATATATATTCATAAACAAACATGTATATAAAACCTTAGCACTGAGTTTAAATTTAGCCACTTTTTATAGATTTAGAACCTGAAGCTTGGAGAAATCAGTATTTCCTATATTATAGAGTCAGAAGTCACAGAGATATGGTGTGTAGTCAACACTATGACTTCAAAGGAAAGTCTTGTTCCTCTTTCAATATGAACCTACTCAACAAGGAAACTCCAATTTTAATATCCTAGTTACTTCTTGAATGTGATTTTCATATGCTATAAATGTGAGCTTTGTTTATATCATCATACATAAACATTGCCATTATTTGTGTTCTCCTTATTTGGTTCACCTCTCTACATTTTACCTTATAGTACCAACCAGTTAAATCATTTTGCAGTTTTACAGCTCATTAAAACAGAGAACATAATTGTTGAACCAATATTTTCTCAGTTTTCAATAACACATAATCAAGAATCTTGAACTCTGTCATTTTGTTTCAGACCAGAAACCCCGTTTTATCATCTGCCTAACAATGAGACAAAGTTGCTCAGAGGAAATATGAATATTGAAAATTTTTGGCATTGATTAATAAACTAAAGTGTGCAGAGCAGCCCCATCCATACCCCTTATGGGACATGCTAAGCCTAGAGGAAGCAAGAAAGTTAAGCCATACTAAGCCTAGAGCAGTAGGAAAAAACAAAAAGCAACCACGGAAATCAGAAGACATTGCCACCTGGCATAACTCATACCTCTCATTTTATCCCATGACTGTGGCTGCTTGATTTATCTGGTCAAACTTTGGAAGGGAACCTGTAAAAATCTCTGCTTATATTCACTGTGTGCCAAATCTTCTTCTTTGATTAGTGTCTGAATTACCTTTGATGAACAGATAATCCAAGAGTAATATAGGGATAAGTGCAGCTATGAGTTTTGTGACAGGAGGGTTAAATCTATAGACCCTACAGAAACAAAACACCAAGAGTAGACATAGAAAAAGAAAAGAGAATTAAATGATAAATCATTTGGTCTCAGCACCCAAGAGCAGGGGGAGAAATGAGTTGCATACACATTATGTAAATAATTATCAGCTATTTTGGGATAGAAGTAGGACCTGACAAATTTATATATAACCCTGATTTTAAGCATTTTACATGAAAATAAGCAACATTTTAATGATAGTCTATAATTATAAACATTCTTGGCATAATAACTCTCAACCCTGGGAATAATAATTTGTTATTATTTGGACACAGATAATTTGTTGTAAGGAACTATCCTGTGGATTGTTTGATATTAGCAGCATGCCTAAAAGTCTACTCACTCAATTCAAGAAGCACTACTCTACAGTGTTAACAGCCCAAAATGAGTCTGTAGAAATATCTATGGGAGGAAAAGCATTGAGTGAAAAGACACTACACTAGGGTATTCAGATGAACACAGGAAGTGTTTCAATCACCATGATATTGTCCAGTTATATGAAATCAGTACATGACAATATTATTTACTCAGCGAGGCATTCAAAGGTTGATTCATTTGCTCATTGAACAAATACATGTTAGGTTTGACAATACTTTGCTTCTGTTCTCCTTTCTAGAGCTATACAAACATAGGAGATGAAAAAGTTATCTTTGCTTTAACCAGATTTAATTTTACCAGGAAAAACATTATAATGGAGGAAAACTACAGCAAGCTGTAGAATTATTTCTTTATTTTTATCCTTTGTCCTCATTTGGACCATTTGAATTCCCTGAAACCTTCTGTATTTGAGTTCAGTATGAATAGTAATTTCCTTTATGCAACTTGTGTACCTGATAGCCAAATAAGGAAGCAAGTATATTTTTCTCAAACTTATATTAGCTTAATACTCTTAAAAATTAACTTACAATAATACTGGACTGGAGAGATAGGACAGCAGGTATGGCACTTTCTTTGCATGTAGGTCAAACTTGATTTGATCCCTGGCATCCTATATGGTCCCCTGAGCACCATCAAAAGTAACTCCGGAGTGTAGGACCAGGAGCAACCCCCTGACCATTGCCAGATGTGGAACAAAGCCCAAAAATAAATAAATAAATAAATAAATGAATAAATAAATCGATGGATGGATAAATAAATAAGTGAATGGAGAAATAGATAAATAAATAAATACATGAATAAACAAATAAATAAATAAATAATAAAATTAGCTTTTACAGTAATATAATAAAATATAAGATCTTATTATGGTTTATATTTTTTTAATTTTTATTTTTTAAATTTAGAAATGTATATATACATATAATGTGTGCATATGTAGGTATACCTATCTCTCTCTAAATATATCTAAATATATATTTAAATATATAGTTATATACACATATTTAGAGAGAGAAAGAGATCAACACTTCAGTTCACTGAATTGCTGTTATTTTTACACTCAAACACTTGAAATTTTCAGTACAACAAGGTGAATTTGATAGCGATAGTCAAAATATGTTGTATGCAATGTGAAAATGACCTGACAAAGAGGGAACTTTCAGTACAGGGAAATGTGTCTCTGCTGATAAATACATAGCATTTTAAATGGTGGCAGAGCCACTAGCTTAAAAAAATATATAGTATAGTATTTTTTCATTGTTAGGGAAAAACAAATGTGTTTGATAATATTTTGTGAATAAAATACCAAATTAAATTTATGCAATATGAGAGAAAAAAAATTTTGCTTTTTTTTGGAGGGGAGCTCACACCAGGCAATACTCAGGGGTTACTCCTGGCTCTACACTCAGGATTTACTCCTGGCGATGCTTGAGGGACCATATGGGATGCTGGGGGAATCCGAACCCGGGTCCGCCACATGCAAGGCAAACACCCTACCCGCTGTGCTATCGCTCTGGCCCCAGGAGAAAAAGTTCTTTATAGAAAGTTGTAGCTTAGTTTTCTGATTAAATGAAGGTAATACAACCCTAGGACTTACTTTACCTTAATTCAAATGAAATCTAGTGGAATTTTAATGTGATTGTTCCTAGTAAAAAAAGAAAAATAGTAAATCTGTAAAAAATTTTGATGACAGTATCCATTTGGAAATGTTACTGGCGCCTGCTCGAGCAAATCGATGAATAACGGGATTCAAGTGATCAAGTGATCAAGTGATCCATTTGCTGAAAATCTATCATTTACAATGTAGATTGATGGATGACTCGTAAGTATATATATATATATATACATATATATATACATATATGTGTGTGCACAGTCAGTAAATACATTAAAGTGAATTTATGAGAAGTGGTATGGTATGATAATTACTTGATGACTATGATTCGCACTTAATGTGAAGTTTTTTTTTTCTTACAGGACAGACATTTAGACTACATTTCTGACGCAACATTTCAAAAAGCTTTCTGACAATAACATACATCCTATGTTTTATATTGAGTTTTGGCCTGTTGGATTTGAGTTTTGAGGTACTCCAGTAGTAAGTCCATAACAGAACAGAAAAACCTGATGCTGTTAATGACTGAGGCTTAGAAAACATAAGCATCTGAACACTCACACTTCTCATTTCTTATAGATTAGGTTATGTGAACAACAATAAATAAATATTTTATAATTTTGGGTTCCCAAAATAGTGGGCCTTTAGGAAATTTTGTTAACGCCTAGTCCATGTTATTATGGCCTAATCCTTCAGACATATACAGCCCAGTTCTAATTGCCAGTACCCTGCATCTATTGCATCTATCAATTTATTTAATATAAGACTTTTTGTTCATTAGAGATAGCCAAATTCACATAATTGAGAATTCCAGGGAATGAATTAAGCACCTCCTTCCACAAGCCCCAAATTAATGAATGGAGAATTTTATATAAATTTTTTCCTTTGTCTGGAACCTATCCCTTGAGGTGCCCTGAAGCAAACCTTTTGTCCTGAATCCCAGACTTCTAGGGACCTTCTTGGCCTCTGGTTGAATAACATCTTTGCTATTCATTCTCCATTTCCCCAGTCATGCTATCTCCTAGGCCATCAATATACTTGTCTAAATTTGCTTTGACACGGGGGAGAGCTGCCCTCTGGCTCTCCCCAGCTCTGCTGACCATGAGGCACCCAGGAGGCACGATGGGTTTTGGAAGTGGGCCCATCACCTCTGTAGGGCCTCAGAAGCAACCGGAAGAGACTTGCTCACCATAATAGCCACCATTTTTGTGGTCCTGACCCGGTACATCAAGCTTGTGGAACCAATCATGTTCAGAATATAGTATGATCTACAATGTGTAGAAAGGGAAGTGAGAAGGAGAGAGAGAAAGAGAGAAGAAGATAACTTGTCATAGGGGCAGGCTGGGGGGAGGGAAGGGAGTTGGGGACATTGGTGATGGCAGATGGGCTGGGTGGAGGGATGGGTGTTGGAACACTGTAGAACCCAAATTCAAACATGAATATTTTTTAATTGTATATCTAACAGTGGTATAAGAAAATATTAAAAAATAAAAATAAATAGATAAATTTGCTTGGAAATAAAGCCAAACTAATTAAAACACTTAACCTTTATAGCCTGGCATAACCAGTCATCTAACCAGAAACACATTTTTTTTCATTTGGCCTATGTTTTCACAATCGACCTTTGTATGATGAAGTTAATATTCTAAACTCCCTAAATCCCAGATTACCTCTGAAACATATAGGTAATACCAATTATTTAATAATACTGTTATAGGATTAGAAGTGATCAGAGCAGTAACTGTAAATCTTCTAGACCATATTTCCCTAACTTGTTGGCCTACCAAATACTAAAAAGGACTACCTGCTTTGTAATGAAAAAAAAAAAAAAAAAACCTGGCTTGGCACCTCCACTCCAGAAATCAGAGTTATTAACACAAACAAACAAGAAAGAGTCCCTGGATTGCACATGAGCTTACTACCACCTTTCTGGAATGTTCTAGAAATATTCTCTTACAGGGGGCAGGATAACCCCACTCTAGTAATAAAGATTACTAACCAGGGATGGTTAGTAATTCTTTGACTTTTTCTATTCTTAACCCCATTTAACACATGGACTGCTTTTTGGACAAGCACTGTCATAAAGCCTAGGATTTGTTTCATAGCTGAATTTGTATTAGTTTTTTGGAAGTTGTGCACTTAAAAAACTTTTATTGATGTTGCTGAATTTTCTGCAACTATGGTACTGAGTTATATGACTGTGCTCTTCAGTTTAAGAAGCTAGAGTCTAACAAATTTTGTCGGAGGCTTTCTTTGATTCACTTCATTGTTTACTCCTTTATTAAAGATTAAATAATCATATATGTGGGTATCTATCTATTGTCTCTGAAATTTGATTTCACTGGTCTGAAAGTCGATCCTTATTCCAATACAATACTGTGTTGATCGCCACATCTGTATGCTACAGTTTGAAGTTGAGGAAACAGAAGTCTCCCCATATCCTTTTTTCCTAAGATTTCCTTGACTATTCAGGGGTTTATTACTCCACATAAATTTAATCAGCATTTGATCTATGCCTTTAAAGTATGTCAGCTGTACTTTTATAGGGATTGTACTGCATCTGTATAATACTCTGGGCAAGTTTATCATTTTGACAATATTAATCCTTCCAATCTATGAACAGGAATGTGGTTGCAATTCTCTGTGTCATGTTTTATTTCTTTTGGTAGTGCTTTATAGTTTTCTTTGAACAAGACTTTCACCACTTACATTAAATTGATTTCCCAAGCTCTTGATTTTCTAAGACAGAGTTGTGATTGCTACTTTTTTCAAATTTCTCTCTCTTCCATTTCATTATTTGTATATAGAAAATTCATAGATATCTTATTGATTTTGTAAACTTCTACTTTATTACACATGTCTATTGCACCTAGGAGCTTGTTTTCTGGAGTCTTTAGAATTTTCTGAGTATAATATCATGTCATCTGCATATAGAGAAAGATTGTCTTATTTTTCTTTTTTTTAAATATTTTATTATACCACTGTTAGCTATACAATTACAAGATGTTCATATTTGAATTTTGGTTCTACAGTGTTCCAACACCCATCCCTCCAACCCTGCCCATCTCCCATCACCAATGTCCCCACATCCCTCCCCCTTCCCCAGCCTGCCTCCATGGCAGGTTCATTATCTCCTTTCTCTATCCCCTTACACATTGTAGATTGTAATAAATTCTAGAACATGATTGGTTCCACTAATTTGATGTAATGGGTCTGGACCACAAAAATGGCAGCTATTATGGTGAGCAAGTCTCATCCAGCTCCTTCAGAGGCCCTACAGCGGTGATGGGCCCACTCCCAAAACCCATCTTGCCTCCTGGATGCCTCATGGTCAGCTGAGCTGAGGAGAGCCGGATGGCAGCTCTCCCCCATGCGTCTGAGTCACTGAATCATGCCCGAGAGCCCTGAGGCAGTTTGTGGGCAGGACCACCAGGCCTTTGGGATGGGTCAGAGAGGGAATGGGGACCACAGCTCCATCTCCAGGAACACCCGGTGACTTCTGCCTCCGAGAGTTGCCTACCTGGGCTAGAACTTGGCTGTTCTGAGCTGGTCTTGAGATTAGCATCTCTCTTATGTGGGTTCTGGTGAGCTGTGAGGTCCTGACCATGATAATGGCAGCTATTATGGTGAGAGAGTCTCATCCAGCTGCTTCCGAAGCCCTACAGAGGTGATGGGCCCACTCCCAAAACCCATCTTGCCTCCTAGGAGCCTCATGGTCAGCTGAGCTAGGGGTGAGCCAGATGGCAGTTCTCCCCGTGCGTCTGAGTCTCTGTTCTTTCTCTCTATCTCTGTTTCTGTCTCTGTATTTCTCTCTCTTCCCCTACATATTGTGACTTGCCTTTATGGTTTAAGATGCAATTATCTATGCGTATATTCAATAGTGATTTCTAATGTGACATTATAGTTCCTCGTTCCCCATCAATCTCCCCAGTTTGTTACAACTAAAATGATCATTATGTTGTACAGATGTGAAAGATCCTGGGAAGGACCTGGTCCTAGCCTACTTTGTTATCTAAGCCTCTTGCGCAGCTGCACACTTGTTCTTCCTATGCCAGACCATCTACCATAAGGGCCCACAGGGAAAAGCCATGAGGGTGTAGACAAGCCTATCTCCTGTCTGCCACCTGCCAGCGCAATCAGGCACCACAGCCACACCTGCAACACCTTGAGGGGCAGGTGGCCAGATTGTCTTATTTTCTGATTGTGATGCCCTTAATATCTTTCCTCTCTCTGGCTGGGATTGGAGCAAGAGTACAGCGGGTAAGGTGATTGCCTAGAACACAGACAACCGGGTTCAATCTTGGCATCATATATAATCCCAAGCCCTTCCAGGTGTGATCTCTGAGCGCAGAGCAAATGTAAGCCCCGGAAACATCATATAGACATTAAACAAAAACCCTCTCTCTAGTGAATTAACTAGATTAATCCAATATTGCATTGAATAGTTAGTGGAAAGAAACTGGTAGGTCACAGGCAAAAATGAAATAAACTCAGACCCATCAAACAAAAACAATTATAGACCTCATTCCCATGACCTGATGGAATGGTTTGAGGCTCTTTATGTTCCTGGAGCAAGCAGGTGCCCTTGGGTTCTACTTGCATGAGACAGGTCATATGGAGATGTTACTGGTGCCCGCTCGAGCAAATCGAAGATGAACGGGAAGACAGTGATACAGTGATACAGTGATAGATATCAGACTGAATCCACAGATTATTTCAAAGAAAACGTAAGTACACTTCATGACATTAAAACTAGGAGTATCCTCAATGTCTCAATGCTATTGACTAAGAAAACAGAAGCAAATATAAACAATGGGAAATCAAACTAAGAAGTGTCTGCACTGCAAAATAAATGACCATAATTAACAGAATTGGAGAGAATTTTGCATACCACTCAACTGACAAAGAGTTCATTCCAAAAACAGTACTGGTAGAAATTTACAAGGAAAACACTAGTAACCCATCAAAAAATTACAGAGAACATAAACAGATAGACAAAATGCATATGAAACAATTCTCTATATTACTTATTATCAGAAAATCCAAATCAAACCTCAAAACAATGAGGTAATACCTGAAACTAGTGAGAATGGCACACATCATAAACAATGGGTACAAAAATAAAAATACAGGAAATCCAGTGCTGGAATAGACATGGCAAAAAGGGACCCTTTATTCATTGCCAGTGGGAATGTCTATTGGTCTCACCTTTTTAGAAAACAATATGGACACTTCTCAAAAAACTAGGAATTGAATTTTCATATGACCCCCATATTCTACCTCTTGGAATCTGTCTCAATGTCCCAAAAACTATTCAGACAAGATATAGGTTCACCTAATCTATTCACTGTAGTTAATCTCTGGAAACAACTTAAGGGTCAAGAGGGATAATGAAACTGTCACAAATAAATAATTGGATACTATGTGGCCTCCAGAAAAGAATTCATACAGTTTGATGTTATGAATGATTTATAATGATGTTGATGTGTCTTGTGAGTATTATACTGAGTGAAGTTACTCAGGTGAGGGACAAACACAGACAACAAATTCCCAAAGTCTATAGGAGTTAAGAACTGGTATTCAGTAGGATTCTTACCATCTGAAGAGTTGAGGGCCAGAGAGGACACTGGTACAACAAAAGACAGAAGACACTGGTGGAGGGTGTGATGCTAGACTATTTGATGGATGATAATCCTACTAGTAACAGCTTTGTAAACCACAGTACTGAAAATAAAATAAAATAAGAATCTACAGTGTAGACAATATTACACAGTAAGTTTTGACTAAATTACTCCATTTGTATTACTATATATTTAAATAGTAATGGTTTGGTATTTAGAATCATTGCCACCATGCTGACAGTCTAGCATGTGTTTACCTATATTTTCCTACTCTTTTTAATTATCAGTTATTACTAAATTAATGAAATATATGTTTAAGTTTTAATTTTTATTTTGTGTCAAACTTTTACCTCTATGTCTTATAATTTGGAGTTCATATGAATTAGTCTATGTATTTCTTAAATATTGAGGAAGTCTGTTTTCAGGTTTATTCTTACAGAATTTATCTTCTTGTTTTTGCACTAAATTTTTTCACTTTCATTCTATTTGCCAAGACCTTTTGTGTTAATTATCTATGCTTATTGTTACATGTTTACATCTTATGTCCCTTCTCTGAATATACCACAACACTTTCATATTATTATATTATGTTATGTTATGTCATGTCATGTCACATCACGTCATATCATGTCATGCTATTTATATTATTTATATTACACTGTAATTGCACCTCAGACACTTGAATTGCATTATGAGGAAAGCTAGTTACCTACTTCCACCCATAATCCCCGACTGGTTTAGTAAGAAAATAATTTTTTTAGCAACATGGCCAAATTAAATCAAGGGTACTTTTCTCAAATGCACTTAAAACTGTGTCTGATCACTTAACTGAATTCTAGCAAATAAGATACAAATTATAGACTATGCCTCTGACCATAGGTCATAACTGAAAAGGAAGGGAAAAAATAAGGAAAGGCTGAAGACTGGAGGAAGAACAGTGGATGGAGAGAATAAGGAGGATGTGGAAAAGGAGGAAGAGATGAAGATATTTCGATTACATCATCAATTACAGATCAAGTTGTTTGACAAATAGAACTATTGTACATTAAGTGTTTCCACAAACATTTCAGAGAATATGAGATATGTGACAGATTACCATAGTTATATTAGTGATTATGGTGTCCGTTTATACGTATTAAAACTAATTATTGAAAATAATAGATTTTCAACACAAAATGGCAGATCCTCTATGCGAAATCCTAGCAGAATTACTGACAATATTATTATCCTACTTGTTTTACAAATTAATAAACTTTTATCCATGAAAATATGAAGTAATCTTTCTACCTACTTATCAACTTAAGGCTTATTTTATTTCATTTGAGAGACACTTCCTAAGCAGTGTTCAGGGGCTTAAATGTGTTTTTAATCCCCAAAGCACTTTGAATCCATATTTAAATGTTATGCAGATTCTTGCATTTTAAATATTACTTTCAAGGTTACTAAAATTAGTTTTTTCATCTCTGCATACTTAATTTAAAACTTCCTTTGAGTCAAGCTGAATGTTCGATCTGAAAGTTAAACCTTGCCCAAGCTCAGGGCAACAGTTCAGATAGTACCATGGAATGCAGCGTATGAGTGTGGCCCCCAAACAAGACAAAAACTTTGTCCAACTTATCTCCCAGTTGTGTATCTGATGCCTGAGTTCTTTCTTACAACTTTGGGCAGAATTTGTACCTATGACATACTACATCAAGAATTTGAAACAGAACCAGTACTTGATAATGAAACTGACACAAATTAGCACTTGATAGTGAAAATAGATTTTTCTCTCTCAAGAATCTTTAAAGTTGCTAGTTTGTTTCACTCTTGTCCTACATAACTGTTGGCTCAAAGGACTTTATAAATGTGTATGTATATATGTATATATATATTTGTATCACTGTATCACTGTCTTCCCGTTCATCGTCGATTTGCTCGAGCGGGCACCAGTATCATCTCCATATGTCCTATCTCATGCTAGTAGAACCCAAGGGCATCTGCTTGCTCCAGGAACATAAAGAGCCTCAAACCATTCCATCAGGTCATGGGAATGAGGTCTATAATTGTTACTGGTATCTGGCATATCAAATACGACACAGGTAGCTTGCCAGGCTCTGCCGTGCGGGTAATATATACATTATATATAATATTTATTATATTATATATACATTGTATATAATATATATAATAATATATATTTTATCACTGTCACTGTATCATTGTCTTCCTGTTCATCATCGATTGGCTTGAGCGGGCACCAGTAACATCTCCATATGACCTGTCTCATGCAAGTAGAGCCCAAGGGCACCTGCTTACTCCAGGAACATAAAGAGCCTCAAACCATTCCATCAGGTCATGGGAATGAGGTCTATAATTGTTACTGGTATTTGGCATATCAAATACGACACGAGTAGCTTGCCAGGCTCTGCCGTGTGGGTAGCATACTCTTGTAGTCATCTCAAAATCCAGCATTTATTGATGAACCTCATGGCCACTTGCAGCTGCGCGAGCCAGGCTGTGATAGGCTGGTCTCCTGGGTGGAGTTCTGATGAGGGGGGAAGTCTGGATGTGGAAAATGGAGGCCCTCATGGAGTGGGGGCTCATCTGGATTGTTGTGAGGCTCAGCTGAGGTGGCAGACCAGGGCTAGAACTTGCCATCCCTCCGGGCACCTCATGAGCGGCTGGGCACAGGGAGAGCCAGTAGCAGCTCTGCCCCATGTCTGTGAGTCTCTGGATCAACATACCTGGGCCGGATTAAAAAAAGACTGCTGAAGGATGGATCTCGATGAGCCGGACTATGATATGCTGGTCTGCTGTGGAGTTCTAATATTTTATATAGGGGCTGGAGAGATAGCACAGCAGGTAGGGCATTTGTCTTGAGTGTGGTCGACATGGGTTCAATCCCCGGCATCCCATATAGTCCCCCGAGCACTGCCAGGAGTAATTCCTGAGCAAAGAGCCAGGAGTAACCCCCTGAGCATTGCCGGTGTGACCCAAAAGTATATTTTATATATAAAATATATATTATATAAAATATAGTGTTAACAGGCAGTATCCATCGAACCTTAGATCTACCTTTCTGCAAAAATATAGCATATGTTATATTGTATTATAATATATGTCACATATATTATATATAATATGATATATCATATAACATATATAATGTGTATATATGCACAATTTTTTTTTTGCTATTTGGGTCACACCCGGCAATGCTCAGGGGTTTCTCCTGGCTCTGCACTCAGGAATTACTCCTGGCAGTGCTAGGGGGGACCACTTGGGCCAGCCACGTGCAAGGCAAACGCCCTACCTGCTAGTCTATGGCTCTGACCCCCATATATACACAATTATAAAGACCTTTGAGCCAGCAGTTATGTAGGACAAAAGTATATGTATATGTATGTTATATATTATATATACATATATAAATGTATGTGTGCATATATGTATATATATATAAAACAATGGCTCCTCTTCCATACCTAAAATGCCACTGCTCCTCGTCTTCAAGAATTAATGGTTCCACTGTATGACTGAAGCCCAATCATGCACAGCCTAGTAATTTTCAATCTCACAGTGACATAACAAAAAATAATTTTAAATAAAGAACTAAATCACTATTAGTCTTTTTATTTCTTTCTGAGTGGCAGTTTTAGATTCAATGTATTTGTCATTTTCCTGGCGACAATGTGATCCACAATATTCTAAAAACTATAATTATGGTAAGCTATGTTTTTAAAATGGACTCAGACTATAAAGCAATGTCACCGCTCATTACTGATCTTGGAAATGTTTATTTTCTCATGTTTTGTCTCATTGGCTTGGGCAGACACATTAATTTTATTAGTTTCTCAAAAAACAAACTTTTTCTTTTACTGAATTACTGTATTGTTTTTATATTTAATTGTTTGATTTTCTGATCATTATTATCCCTTTCTTTACTTACTTTAGATATCATTAAGAATTACCTTAGGCCATTTTTATTAATATAGTCAAGTAACTGGCGTTAAAAGGAGGTCTAAATTCATTTTTTTTACACGGAGCTGCCCAGTTTTCCCAGTACCATTTGTTGAAAAGGCTTTCTTTGCTCCACTTAATATTTCTTGCTCCTTTACAAAGATTAAGTGGTTGTATATTTGAGAGTGTGTTTCAGGATATTCAGTTTCTATTCCATAGGTCTACGGGTCTGTCTCTATACCAATACCACACTGTCTTAATTACAACTGCTCTGTAGTGAGAGCTTGAGGTTGGGGAAAGTGATACCTCCCATCTTCTTTTTCCCAAGGATTGCTTTAGCTATTCGTGGGGGTTTATTATTCCATACAAATTTCAGGTATGTTTGTTCAATTTCTTTGAAGAACATCATGGGTATCTTTATAGGGACCGCATTGAATCTTTATAAAGCTCTAGGGAGTATTACCATTTTGATAATGTTAATCCTTCCAATCCATGAGCAAGGAATGTGTCTCAACATCAGACATGAATCTATGAGGTACATCAAAGAAAAACATAGGAGAAACGCT
Organism: Cryptotis parvus; assembly: GCA_021461705.1. Lineage (NCBI taxonomy): Eukaryota > Metazoa > Chordata > Mammalia > Eulipotyphla > Soricidae > Cryptotis > Cryptotis parvus. The sequence goes on from JAJIBD010029030.1 coordinate 74,613, forward strand.
CTACGACATCGAAACTAAAAGTATCTTTAAAGACAACACACCACTGACCAAGCAAATGGAAGCAAAGATAAACAAATGGGATTATATAAAATTGAAAAGCTTCTGCACCTCAAAAGAAACGGTGACCAAGATACAAAGACAATCCACAGAGTGGGAAAGGATATTCACCCAATACCCATCTGACAAGGGGTTAATATCCAGGATATATCAGGCACTGGTAGCCCTCCATAAGAAAAAAACAGCCAACCCCATCAAAAAATGGGGAGAAGAAATGAACAGAAGCTTCCAAAAAGAAGAGATTTGAATGGCCAAAAGGCATATGAAAAGTGCTCTTCATCTTTAATCATTAGGGAGATGCAAATCAAAACAACAATGAGGTACCATCTCACACCACAGAGACTGGCACACATCCAAAACAGCAAGAACAACCTGTGCTGGCGTGGATGTGGGGAAAAGGGACTCTCATCCACTGTTGGTGGGAGTGCCGACTGGTCCAGCCCTTTTTGGAAAACAATATGGGCATTCATTCCTCCGAAAACTAGATATTGAGCTCCCATTTGATCCAGCAATAGCACTCCTGGGAATATACCCGAGAGACCAGAAAAACACATAGCAGAAACACTATCTGTACTTCTTTATTCATCTCTGCGCTATTCACTATAGCTAGAATCTGGAAACAACCTAAATGCCCGAGAACAGAGGACTGGCTAAAGAAACTGTGGTTCATCTACACTATGGAATACTATGCAGCTGTCAGAAAAGATGAAATTATGAAATTTACCTGCAAATGGATGGACATGGAGACTATCATGCTGAGTGAAATTAGTCAGGAGGAAAAGGACAGATATAGAATGACTGCATTCATTAATAGGATATAAATAGATACCAGTGTTTTACTAAATGTGGGAAATGGTAATGGCAGATTAAAACTCACCATTGAATATACACAAAGAGACTTAAGTGATAAACTCTAAATATCTGCAGGGCTAGCCACAATGTGTAAAACAAGAGGGAGAGAGATGCAGAGAGAGAGAGAGAGAGACAGAGAGAGAAAGAGAGGAAGCAGGGCTACCTGCTGTTGAGGCAGCCTGGGGGTGGGTGGGAGGGTGGGGTACATTGGTGGTGGAAATGGGGCACTGGTGGAGGGATGGGTGCTGGAATACTGTATTACCAAGAACCAATTGTGAACACCTTTGTAATTGTATGTCTCACGGTGGTATAATAAAAAATTAAATATATATATATATATAGTCAAGTAACACAGTTCCTCCTTCATAGCATTATTTAGATGTATCTTGAAAGTTTTGATATGATGCTTTTTATTTAACTAAAATGCAATTGATTTTGAAAAAGAATTAATGGTTCCTACATTGATTTTATGATAATTGTTCTTACTTAGTTTATCAAACTGCTTCTCCCATCAGGAAGCCACATTGTCTGATTTCGGTCTTTTTAAATTATTGTGTCACACTTGATTACTGTTTCCTCTGCTGGCCATTTCCTATTCCTAACCTCTACAACACATGGGTGCATCTACCAAACTCTCTGCCCCTCAATAAAAATAAACAAAATATCTGTATTTTGCAGTTGTTTTTTAATTCATTGGTCTCATGGCATAGTACTTATTCCCAGCATTTAACATAAAACCACCAGTAGGAAAACAGATTTATTGACAATGGAGAATTTATATAAAGTTGTATGGGAAAAAAGTCTTATGCATTTGCCTTACTAGCTAAAGGAACATACCACCTTAAAATTCGAGAGTTGTTTTCCCCAATCAGTAACAAATCCATCTAGTAGAAAAACAATTCAAAACCTAGTTCACTTTTCTCACTTTCTAGCTGCACCAATCATACTTGTTGTATGCTAATCATAAAATATTCTTTTTTTTAAGAGTTAGGGAAAGTGTTATGAAAGTCTTCAAACAAATATTGTTTCAAAATTTTTATGGGATTCAGTGAGAAAATGTGTCTCATTTACCAACATTTACTCTATTATGACCCTGTTATTTTCAAGTTATTTAGATCCAAGAAAATAGCTTTTAGCTTATAAAGCAACTAACTTATGGAAAGCTTTTAGTTTACACACACACACACACACACAGACAAACACACACATTTGGTTGTCTGGGAATATTTGTTAGACTTATAGTAGTATTTTACCGGATTTATGTATTTTTGGTGGCAACCAGCAAGGGCTGGGGATGTGGAGGTCCTCCCAAGAGGTAGTCAGTTAGCCTGGGTTTCACTATCAGTACTGTACTCAGCAGAGTCACATAAAGTGATACTCTGTGGTCCATGTGGTTTTATGATTTAAACTGTGGTCTTATGTTCCAAGGATTAGGCAAGGCAAACATTCAAGTTCTTTGAACTATCTCTCCAAATCTACTTTGGGCCTTTTTAAACCGCAGTTTTATCAGAGACAAAAATATAAACTACATGTATTGAGTTTTGTTATGCAGTAATAAAGATGACCATCACATTTGTACAAACTCCTGTGTTTGAAAAATTCAGGCTTATAATAGTTCTATCATTTCATGACGGAAAACTTTTAACTGAACATAAATTGACTTTAAGTTATTTGTTCCCATTTATTTTCTTCAGTCAACCTCTTTTGACAGCACTCAAAGTTATTTAAAGAGAAGTTTCTGTAACTCTTCCCTTTTTCTGAACCATCTCTAGAACATGTATCACCTCCAGGTTACACACTTCTCAGTTCCCGGAAAATTGTTACCATTCCTTGACCAACATGAAATTCTGTCAAGATATGTGTTAATAGAGTGAGAATAGCTTCACACCTACTCTCCATATGCCTATCAGAAATATTTTTAATTCTGTTCACCCCAAATAGAGCAAATGTTGAAGTGAAAATCAGTAAAAACTACCTGAAGAACTGTCAGTGAATAAAATCAAAATCAAATTATTATTCTCCTTTCTGTATTGTCCCCAAAATAAATGAAGTAAAACTCCAAAGTTTACCTAGGCACAAGCAAAATAATTAAAATATAAGTTTGGGATTTATCTTTCCATCTTTGTTGCTCAAAAATCCCCTGGTTCTGATTGCAATTACATTTAGAACTCATAGGTGACAACAAATATTTGATTTAGTCTTTTTCATGAGCCTTGTTTATAATTTTTAGTCCTTCCATTAATATTATTCTCATGTAGCCAAGTGATACCATGTCCATTCACAGAAATATTTTAATATGATAATGTAAAAGATCCTTACCTTTATTGTAATACTTTATATTAGGAAAGCAAGCACATACGCAGTGTTAAAACATCTACTCTAGCCATGGCACTTATCATGTCTTTAAGCAACTAATCAGTGTAGACAACTAATATGACCTGTATTGTGCCCAGTTTTATTTTATTCACTTTATAGTTTCCTAGCATCCAATTCCTAGTTGCCAAAAATCTTTGAGTTCAAGTATGATGCGGAAAACCAAGAACTTAAACACTTACATTTAGAAATAAGGAAAGTAATTTAAGCATCTTATTTTAGATATGAATCAAGTAAGTGTTTGCTTAATTTTAAAATACCTTTAGAAAAGGCATTTCTACTTTTCTTGCATTCTCATATGATGCAGACATGAATATATTATAGAATGGAACATGTTGATATGAAAATAAAACAGAATAAAAATTAAAATTGATCTTACATTTTCTGATATCTCAAACATGTTAAGTGCTTATTATGCACTATTAAATTTTTTATTAGATTGTAACAGTGAAAGACAGGAACACATCACAAATGTCAGGTCAGATTCTAAATGCAGGTTAGTAAGCCAACCCCAACTCTCAGGCTGAAAATGCTTGCCTTGAATATCTAACATAAGCTATTAGCCAGTTTCCCTAGAGAGAAGTCTCCAATTTACAGTCAGGAAAGAAAACCAAAATTAGTGCCTTAAAGATACACAATATAAAAATTTGGAAAAGCATAAAATTAATATATGTAATATCAAAAAGTATCAAATGGAATAAAAATACTATTCCTTCATTTTTAGATTACTCAATAAATTTTCTGAACTGATATTATTTTAAGATAGGAAGCATAACACAATTGTTCTAAAGATAAATTATCTATATAACCCATTATCTCTTCAAAGGCAGTGTGAGTTACTATCCATTATCTCACTCCAAGGGTTTATTCTATCCTTACTTTTCAGATGAATAAAAGCATCCCAGAGAGTTAAAAGAACTAACTCCAAAAGAAAACTAATTAATTATGGATGGTGGACTAAATTCTTGCCTCTTTTTCATGTCCCCATGGCCTGAAAGATTTGTGGGAATTAATCCAAACATTTGTGCAGCTATATAAGATGCACTGACACTTCTATTTATCATCAAAGAAGTAAACTCAGAGCTGTACTCTCTAATGAGTTTTAAAAAACAATAGTTTGGCAATCAATGAGTAAGCCCCAATCACAACCCATGAGTTCTCCTCTTCCAATTATTTCATACTAGAAATTCTCCTTTAACCTTCACTACTTTAGAAATAATTAAATCTAGGGATTAGAGATATTCAAGTGCAAGAGAGATGTTTTGAGAGATTACAAATATTGAATAATTGTCATTTCTGGAATAAAAGATGTTAATCCTTTCTAACTTCCATTTGCTTAACCATACTTGAGAAAATGTAGAAGCATTCAAGTAGAGAAATCACAGTGAAAAACATATTTTATTTATGCATGATACTACCAATAAGCAATGAAAATGTTAGCCCTTAGGTGGACTTTTAGATGATGCAGAGATAAAGATCCTGAGATCCGTAGTGGAAGTCAGATGAGGTAACTGTGTCCACCATGGTCAGATATGTCAATACCATTGTAAGTACATTATCTGAACTATATTAGTAATTTAGGTTCTCATTGAACGACCACAAAAGAAATACAAAACTCATTAAGCGAAGGACTTGTAATTCAACCACACCTGTGTTTCCTGTATCATTCTTTGTGATTGCCAAATATTTTAAATGTTCCTGTCCCTTCACATTTGGGCTCTCGTTCCATATTTTCTCATCTGCTCTGCAGTTCATTTTCCACCCCCTTCTTAATCTCCTCCCACCTTTACCTTGCATTTTCTCCCTAGACCGCTTCAGTCTAAATTTTTGACCATATGCTTCAGCCGAACTATTCTCCATGTGCTGACGGCTCTGCCACTCAGCCATCTTGTAAAATAAGCAGCATCCTACTACACCTTTGTGAATACTTTCATCTGCTTCCCAAGATAACAAAATACACACCCATCATAAAACCTTACCAAAAGATTTTCCTATTCATATTTCAATAGCACTTAAGAAACACAATGAATGTTATCTTGTAGTGTATACAGCACCAGAATAAAAAGAGTAAAAAGTAGTACTAAAGTAAAAAGGTCACATAAATTGACATGCATCCTGCCAAGGGAAGCAGGTTTGGGTATAAGGTGATTAATTAATTATACGTTATTTGTTCAAGTTTTAAAATAATAAAACTAAATGCCTCACTTCCTGGGAAATCCTTTATGCCAGAACCAATTATTCTATTTCATTATTTTGCCTATTGCCAAAAACACATTGAAACTCCTAAATTCTAAGCACTGTGCTAAACATCAAAATTGAGTACTCTTTTCAAGAATTTTGTATACTTTTTGTTGTGTATGCAGCATAGCCAGCAGGACTTACTGCTGGTTGTACACTAGGGATAAATCCTGCCAGGACTTAGGAGACCATATGGGGAGTGCCAGGGATCAAACCCATGTCAACTGCATACAAAACAAGTGTGATACGTGCTGCACTATCTCTCCAGCCCCAATAATTGTGCATATTTTTGAAGAAGCATAAGTAAAAATAAATAAGTTTAATACATAAACATAATAAAGTCAAAATTTCCATGACAGGTCATGAACAAGGAAGTGGGAACAGGGTTGGGGTTGTTTCAAAGGGTTTTACGAAATGCTACAAAGTAATGGAGAACATGCTTAGAACCCCACACTTAAACCTCACCTATTATTATTTTTTAAGTATTCTATCATACCACCGTGAGATATACAAATAAAAAGATATACAATTAAAAAGTTCATATTTGGGTTTTGGTCATACAGTGTTCTAGCACCCGTCCCTCCACCAGTGCCCATCTCCCACCACCAACGCTCCCGGTTCCCTCCCCTTCCCCAGCCCACCTCCATGGCAGGTTCTTTATTTCTTTCCATTTCTCTCTCTTTCTCTTTTCCTTCCCTTCCAGACTATGGATTACAGAACATACATTAAGAGGTTGGCATGTGTATCCTTTTGCCTCTATTTAATGCTCAGTTCTAGGTTGGCATTAGTACCCTCGACAATTATTAGCACACTGTTCCATTTTGTGTCTTACCTAACCTCTGACTCCCACACGTTTGTGATAATTTCCACCTTTGACAAGACCTCCTGATATATGTTTCACTTGACCTTGGATATTGGTATCATAATGTGTATGTATATATATATATATATATATATATATATATATATATATATTTATGCCATGCAAATAAATGCAGTCATTCTGTATCTGTCTCTCTCCTTCTGGCTAATTTCGCTCAACATAATCTTCTCCATGTCCATCAATTTATAGGCAAATTTTATGACTTCAGAGTTGTTTGGGGAAATGTTATTTTATTTAAAATTCAAAATAAACACCTATGTATTGCAACCCCCACATGCCCCAAATAGTTTAGTAAACAAATTTCAGACTGAGAACAGAACTTTGGCTAAGGTCACAATAGCTTAAGAGAATGGAAAGGATTTACATTTATGATGCCCTTTTGTTGATGCTTTTAAAAAATGCAAGTTTGGGAAAGGGCATTTAAAGAGGAAATATTCTAACTTTCCAGCTACATGGTCCCTAGGAATGTAAATAGTATTGCTCTTTATCCTACACAAGTCCAGTGAATCAATGTACTAATCAAATACAATAATAAAATCACTGTCTTATAGTTACCTTATTAATGCCACAATATCCAATATAGTAAAACAGTAGTACCACAAATTCTTAAAAACATAATCTGGAGCAAATCCCTGCTCTCCCCACCGGGTGCGTTCCAGCGGGAGGGCAGCCCCTGAGCTACTCCTCTCCAGGATAAAGGGCTGGTGCTTTGAGAAGGGGACCAAGCCACACCCAGCTTCTCGGACCTCCCACCTGGCGCCGTCCACCCCAGACTCCCAGCAGATCCCAGCTCTCCACCCCCCAGGTGCATTCCCACGGTAGGCAGCCCCTGAGCTACTCCTCTCCAGGATAAAGGGCTGGTGCTTTGAGAAGGGGACCAAGCCACACCCATCTTCCTCGGATGTCCACTTCACTACCCCCACCCCGACCCCTGACTCCAGAACCACCCACCGACACCCCAAAATTAAAAAACGCATGGACACTAGCACGTTCGCACAAAGTACTTTATACCTACTTGCAATACAACTGAGCATTTGCCCCTACACTCTTTGCTATACATCCCTAGTTGCAAAGTAATTCAGGCACCTACTAACTCTATTGACTAGTCACCTAGAACACACATTTTCAACCTACGATAGTCATTATGGTAAAGCAACACAGAATTCCTTCAAGCTCTACAATTGAAGTCATGAATACTGATGAGTCAAGCAATAACGATGAGCTATATAAACTCTCTGAAAAGGAATTTCGGAAGGAAATGTTAAAGATACACAAGGAAATCAAAGAAAAAATGGAATACAAAGTCAATAAAATACAAGAGGACATGAGAGCAGAATTGAGTAAATTTCAGACCAAAGTACAAGCAGAAAAGACAGATATTAAAAATGAGGTAAGTGAACTGAAAAACACAGGGGAAGGCCTCCAAAGTAGAGTAATAGCTACTGAAGAAAGAATTAGTGATCTCGAAGACGAGGTTCAGAGATTCTGTAGACAACACCGGAAGATAGAAAAAAGACTAACAATCAACGAAAAGACTACCAGAGAAAATCGGGATGAAGTCAAAAGGAACAACATATGCATCATTGGGGTCCCAGAAGGGCAAGAAGAAAACCCTGATGAAGAAGAAACTGTCAAAGCCATCATTGCTGAGAAGTTCCCTGAACTGAAGAAAACATGCTCTCAGATACAGGAGGCCCGGAGGATACAGGCTAAAAGAAACCCCAATAAGAATACTCCAAGACACATCCTTATTAAAATGACAAAAACAATAGACAGAGATAGAATACTGAAAGCAGCAAGATCAAAGAAAGAAATCACATACAAAGGAGCATCCCTGAGATTTACAGCAGACTTCTCAGATGAAACACTCCAAGCCCGAAAACAATGGTGGAATATTGTGAAAAGGCTCAATGAACTGCAGGCCTCACCAAGAATTCTTTACCCAGCTAGACTTACTTTCAGATGCGAAGGAAAGATACACAACTTCATGGATAAACAACAACTCAGGAAACTCATACCCTCAAAACCAACTTTAAAGAAGGATTGAAGAGTCTATTGTAAAATAAGACAACCCAAAACCACAAGTTTAAACAGAAAGATGACACAAAATCCAATGACAATAATCTCTCTCAACATCAACGGACTAAGTGCACCAATTAAGAGACAAGGTGGCAAAATGGATTAAAAAACTGAATCCAACATTCTGCTGCCTACAAGAAACACATCTGAATAACCAGAGCAAACACAAAGTCAAAGGCTGGAAGACCATTCTCCACGCAAACAACCCCTCCAAAAGGAGGATGTGGCCATACTCGTGTAGGACAATATAGACTTCCAGGCTGAAAAAGGTTAAAAGGGACAATGAAGGCCATTTCTTAATAATTAAGGGGTATGCATACCACGAAGAAATCACACTACTAAACATATATGCGCCAAACAAGGGGCCAGCAAAATACTTAAAACGACTATTAATAGACCTCAAAGAGGACATTAACAGTAGCACAATAATAGTAGGAGACTTCAACACTGCAATATCGACTATGGATAGATCGCCGAGACTGAAACTCACCAGGGAAATACTGGACCTGAAGGAAGAAATGGAAGAAAGAGAGCTGGTTGATATATACAGAGCTTTTCACCCCCCAAAAAGCTGAATACACATTTTTTCCACTGCACATGGAACATACTCCAAGATAGACCATATACTGAGCCACAAAACAACCTCAACAAAAAAAAAAAAAGACTGAAATTGTGTCAACTATCTTTTCAGATCACAATGCACTGAAAATAGTAGTTAACCATACACAGAATCAGGGGGCCAAACCAAACACCTGGAAACTAAACAGTTCACTGCTGAAAAACAAATGGGTCATAGAAGAAATCAAACAGGAAATCCAAAGATTCCTAGAAACAAATGACAATGAAGTTACCAACTATCAGAACTTGTGGGACACAGCAAAAGCTGTGTTAAGAGGAAAGTTCATAGCTCTGCAAGCATTCATAAGGAAAGAAGAAAGAGCCCACATAAATAACCTGACCTCACAGCTGAAAATATTAGAAAAAGACCAACAAAAGAAGCCCAACCCAGGCAGAAGGAAGGAAATAATAAAACTTATGGAGGAAATTAATGAGCTGGAAACCAAAAAAACAATCCAAAAGATTAATGAAACCAAGAGCTGGTTCTTTGAAAAATTAAACAAGATCGACAAGCCACTGGCAAGACTTGTACGGACAGGGAAAGAGAGAACCCAAATAAACAGAATCAGAAATGAAAATGGTGACATCACAACAGAAATCCAAAAGATCATCAGAGATTACTTTGAGAACCTGTATGCCACAAAACATGAGAACCTAGAAGAAATGGATAAATTCCTGAAGTCCTATAACCTCCCATGACTGAAACAAGAAGACCTCCAATACCTAAATAAGCCTATCACCATCGAGGAAATTGAAACAGTAATTAAAAGTCTGCCCAAACACAAAAGCCCAGGTCCAGATGGGTTCACTAGCCGAATTCTACCAAACCTTTAAGGAGGACCTACTGCCTGTCTTGTTCAAGCTCTTCCAGGAAATAGAAAAACAGAAACACTCCAAAACAGCTTCTATGAGGCACATATCACCCTGATACCCAAATCAGGGAGAGACAACACAAAAGAAGGAAAATTACAGACCAATCTCCTTGATGAACACAGTTGCTAAGATCTTCAACAAAATACTAGCAAACAGAATCCAAAGACTCATAAAAAGATCATACATCATGACCAAGTAGGATTCATCCAGGGAATGCAAGGAGGGTTCAACATTCGCAAATCTATCAACATAATACACCATATCAATAAGAGAAAAGATAAAAACCATATGGTCCCTATCGATAGATGCAGAAAAATCATTTAACAAGATCCAGCACCAATTCATGATTAAAACCCTCCTGAAAATGGGAATTGAAGGAATCTTCCTCAGGATAGTTACAGCTATCTACCAAAAGCCCACAGCGAACATCATTCTCAATGGGGAAAAATTGAAAGCCTTCCCCTTAAGATCAGAAACATGACAAGGTTGCCCTATCTCACCTGTTTTATTCAATATAGTACTGGAAGAC
>JAJIBD010029031.1:0-168905 GCA_021461705.1 Cryptotis parvus
CCAAGGCTCATCTGAACCAGCATGAAAATCAGTGTGTCCTTTCCCAATCTGTGTTCGCTTCAGTCATATATAATCCTCAATTTTAGAAACATCTTCTTTAACTATTTTAATTGGATTGGAGCTGTATTGCATGATTCCTGGTTTCTCTCCTCCTCCTTCCTTCTGTCTCTCTCATTATTACAGAGCACAGCCAGTCTTTTGAACACATGTTTCCTCATTAAAAAAAAAAAAGTAAGCAAGCAACTTATTTTACTTCCTAGACCTTTGCTGGTAGCTTAAGAATTCACCTCTTGCTTTCCCTGGTGGGGGTAGGGAAGGCCTCTGTGTCACCTACCTCTTTACCTTCCTTTCTATATTTTTTTAGATTTCTAAGGCTTTTCAAACATCCTTTTGAAAATATATATTATATGTATATTTACATATATAATTGTAAATATAATATGTATAACATATACACACGTGCCCACACACATAGTTTCCCTTCTTATTCTCTGAACTGGACTCCTAGACTAATCACCAGATTATGAGATCTTTCAGTGCGGCCTCAAATTACCTCTAATTCTATCTGTTCACTATAATTTTTTCCAAAGCCCAGTTCTTTCCCCTTTATGAAAAGAAATTCAGGTAACCAACCATCATTTGATTAGTTGCTAAAACTTTGATCCAAGCCTAATTCACTTGAGTAAAAGAGAAAAACTTGTTATTGCTATCAATGGAGCCAAAATGCTAAAATAAGCACTTATATTAATTAATGGCATCCTACTTTTAAGGAATAAAGAGTGTAGATCGTTAAGAATTTGTAACTGCCGAAGTATTTGTTAATAGAAAAATTACAGCACTGGAAAATAATTATGCCAAACCACTGTATTCTAATAGAACCCAATTGTTTAGCCAATTATACATTAAAATATCACATTGTCAAGCCAATTGCCAAAAAAAGCAAATGAGACTTTGCCAGCATCATGATTTGGACTAGACATTACTCAACTGACTCTATTTTTAATGATATCTTGAATATCCATACACCCTATAAAACTTTTTCAAACCAGGTGGGCATATCAGGCTTGCTGGAGAATACACTTGCCATCAAAAAATAGATTTAATTGGTTAGACATTACAGTTTACAAGTTTCTGTCTCAGATTTTTTTTTAGGGGCAGCTCAGTAAAGGGAAATTGCTGCTCTTGATCTTGTGCAGACTTTATTTCAATTTAAAATTCAGAGTCACTTCCTGTCAGTAGAGCAAAATCATCAAGGCTAACTGGAAATGTGAGAGGGTCTCTTGCATCTGCCATGTTTCCTCCTGGCTGGCTGGTCATCTTTAGATCATTCTTGTGACATGGAGTCAGGAATCTAAGGAACAGGAATCTATAACTGGACTATGTGGGGCTACTTGGGGTTCACATGGTCTTTGCTGCATTTGAGAATCATTGGCATAGAGTGATTTGGCTTTTCTTGGGACACCATATTGCTAAAATTTCCTTCAGATCTTACTACAGTGAGTTTTCTATTTGTAAGGGCTCAGACTGACTCCTGCCTGATAGTTGGGTTTGGCACTTTAGATGAAAATCCATTATGGCAGTACAAGAGATCAGCTTGCATAAAAGCAAATCAATTGCACTCACCCAGTGACTTTTCTGATGTTGAAATTTTAGTTGGTCCTTAACAGCAGCTAATTTGGCAGAAGGTCTCCTGTCTTACTCCCATGTTATGGTAGAAATTACTAGATTACAGTAGCATCTATCTGTGTGTATCCCAAGTGCTTGCTGTGCCTGACATCTAGTAATAGATTCTCAAGCAGCATTTGTCAAAGGTGTCACTAAATTGAACATTCCCTCCGAACATATTGGCTGTGAACATTCATCATTCCCATTTTCTAGATGAAACATCCAAGTCTCTTTGGATCTAAAAACGACTTAAACATGATTCAATATATAATTATAATTCATATTTGGGTTAGAAATACGGTCCACAGACTCTCGGTCTCAGCAGTCAACTTTGTGAATTCTGAGGCACTTTGGTTAACATTTTTTGATAGCATGCGCAATGAAACATCACAGAGAAGAAAACCCAAGTTGCAAATAGAAATGAACCTTCAAGCAGGAATCAGATCCCACTGGAAAGACTTTCCTAAGGAGGAAATTGCCTCTCAGGACAGTTTTCAGTAAACAGTCAGTGGTCACCACATCTTGTCCCACACTCTCATCTCTGAGACCTCCTGGTTTTTCAGTGCATCAGAAATTGGCAAAGCAACAGGGACTAGAGTTTTCAACCAGTTTGATTTCCTCAGGCTTCTGTTTCTAAAAAACATGCTCACTGAGAAATGAAATGAAATTCCTTCTGAAAGAGAGGTTTGTGATGAAACAAACTTCAAAGAAGAAAACATTTATGTAAAAAGCAGTTTCATTGGCTGGCCATTCTGTAAGTCTTTTTCTCCCAGTGCTTCAGTTATCGGTGTTTGAGTGAGAGTATGCTCCTTTGTTCTTTAGAAAGATGTCAACCTGTGCTACTCAGAATGAGGAAAAAGGGAAATGCAAAGGGCCAATTTATAGTTTTGTTGGAATCTATGGAAAAAAAATTTTTTAATATTTCCTGACCACTATAATACTGTTTCTTTTTTCTTAGTTCACCACAAAACCCTTAGAAGCACAGTCCAAGCAAGATAGCTATCCCTGAAGGAAGGAAGAATGTATATACCACTAGAAGCTAAGCAAACACACAACCATGAGAGAGAGAGGTGACCACGTGACACAGTGACACGACCCAATGTTCTCTTGTCGATGACTAACAATGCTATGTGCCTGGCAGCAATAGCTGGGACCTCAGGATAAGAGTCATTTGGAGAAGATGAACTTAAGAGGGGCTTGTACTGTATCAGTATCACAGGCAGAGGGAGCTTATTTTTTCTGTAGAACTGACTCATTCAACAAATTTTAGTGTTCCTGCCACAAACTGGCACTGTGTATTATACCTGGCTCAGTATTAATGAGCAAGTGGAACAAAACTTCCTGTTGCAGTAAGCTTACATTCTTAGAGTGAAGGCAGGGGATTAGGAAATAATCAAACTTGCTACTACTTCTAAGAGAACAAAACCAGACAATATGGATATGGTAAAGGCACTCAGAGGAGGTGACAGTTAAAGTGACCGGAAAGATGTGTATTTGCACATCTATGAGTTGGCTGAAGACTAAGCTTGAGGAACTGCCCATAGATGAGATGGAGAGAAGGGCAACCACAGCAGATGCACGAGTGTGAGACGTGAACTTGTGTAAGGATGATTCCTTTTACTATATCCCACTTGCTGGTCTCCTATTTTGTGTGAGACTCAGGAGGACAGTAAGCAGCTCAAAGTCCAGACTTGGCAAATAAGGATGGGAGACCTGCCCTGAACAGCTGGGCAACAATTTTGCCTCCAAATCTTGGCTTGTAATTTGTTTAGCGGGCATGTGCTTCACCTTCAGAACAAGCTATTTGCACAAGTAGTAACAGGCATGGAGCAGCCTGGACAGAGGCTAACTTTGCAGACTTCTTCCTCAATGTCCACCATATGTTTGGCAAGGCTAAAAGAGCTGCTCTAATACCATCCGGCCAGGTGCCTGGCATTGGGACCCATGTATTGGCAGATGGAAAATGACTAACATAAAAATCTGTATTCCAGGGGGTACTTACCACTCTGCTGGATTAGTCACGATTCCTTTTTGCAAGATGATTGTTCTATATCTGGTTATAAAACTGCCCCCTCTGAGTTGCTATGCACCCATTGGAAGTGACTCTAACAGTAACAAAGTCATTTGCTTCTAATGGAGTTTTTCCAGTGCCCTTCAAAGAACCTGGCCTGCATGAGTTGCACAAACAAATTAGGAGCCAACCTTTCTCCAACGCTCTCTCTATTCCATTTAAAACCTTCTCTAATGAAGACATAAAGCCTCGGATACAGCTGAAACGCTAAGCTTACCATGCATGACAGCAGATCTTTTGTCACAAAGGATTTCAACTGCCTTTTCCCCTTTCCTAAACCAGAACACTTACAAAGTAAGATTTCTTTGTTATGGGTTCAACTGTTCATTTAATATACTTTATAAGTGACTATAATCCAGAAGTCAGCACAGACATGTAGAACATAAGGAAACTACAAAATAGGCATGCGTGCACACATACTTTGCCAAAGAGAAATACTAAAATGCACAGCCAGGCTTGTAACTATTTTAAAGAATCAGGCTAGACAAGAGACCTTGTCAGCTTCCTACTATGCATTCAGCCTCCCCATTATTTATTACGGAGATGTTCCAGAAGCTCTATACAAAGACCAAAGCCGGGATTTCAAAATTTTATATAAGCGTATGGAAAATATGTTATTGTAAGTATAAATATATATTATATTATAAAAAAAGAAGTGTTTTATATTTGCAAATTTTATGCTTGACTCTTCTATTTATAGGAAGTAATTTTACAAACTAATACCTTGGATATTCCAATTACAGCTGAAAATATTATTATTAGGAGTTCTCAGTTCATGAGCAAAAAACTTGTAAAAGTCTTTTAAGAATCTTAATCTTTTAATTAATCTCACCTCAATGCTGCTTAAGGGTTTAAAGGGGGTTTGGTTGGTTTTTAAAGCATAAGGAATCAAATTGCTTTAAAATAGCTTCTTATAAATTCAGGTATCTATTTAAAAGGCTCAGAACAAATATTTGAAAAATCTTGTTCCTATATTCAGGGTTCTTTTGAAGATTACAGATCTTTAAGATTTTCATTCCAAATAAATTTCACATTTGTATGCTTTCTTTCCATATTGCTTCTACAGGACACTCATGCCCAGGCTTGACTATTCCAGAGACTGCTACATATGTCTAACACTTAACTGATAAGCTAGACAAAAAGATTATTCTTCCAAGGCATATGCCTAAGATTCCCTCCCCTCAGCTTGTACATCTAAGACCTCCTCTGGCTCCTAGAGTCACACTGTTTATGATCAGATTTGTGTAAAAAATATCACTTTGACAGTGATGCACCACGAATGGGCCCCTGAGCCCTTCAGAACCCTGAATTCAGAGCCAGGAGTAAACCCAGAGCACAGCTGAGTGTGGCACCAAAGGGTTTTTTTTTAATCACTTTGAATGTTGGTGAATTTTGGCTATACTTAATTCTGGCAATACTGAATATTAGAGATGGCTGGACCTTTTGGATCATTCTGGCATTGGTAGTGGGAAGCGATAACATCCACTTTGGAAATAGTTTACCTTTTCTTCAAAGGTACTATAGACCCCAGGGAAATTATTATCCATGTGCACAAGAATTTTCAAAGTAGTTCTGATTAAAATAAAAAAAAAGTTGAAAATGACCAATATTATTTAGAGAATAAGAGGATAAACAGTGATAACTTCATATGATGGAACATTGCAGTGATGAAAATAAATGATAGTGGTATATAGGTTATATACATGAATATTAACAATATTAAGAATAAAAAACAATTTATCTGAAATGTGTAGCATTATGCTGTGTTAGGAAACACAGAGATGTCTAAAATGATGTGAAAAGAATGAAGGATTGGGGAACACAATATAAAAATGATGGATAACTTAATGATGGGAGGCTTGTACAGTGGTATGTGACTATTTTATTATTATATTTAGGATTTTATTAAAATTATAGCATATATTTGGGTGATGAATGTGAAGACATTCTTTAGTCATCAAATATCCCTACTTACATCATTATATAGAAGCTGCACATGAATAAAAGTAAACGTAAATGGTACCATGTTGGACTATAACATAGCATGACTCCATTTCCCTCACTATAGGAATCTAGCTTCCATTCCTTCATAAGAGTTATAACGCAGTAGCATTTGCCATGGTAAACTACTGAAGTAATTAATTGGGTTCCAGATGTCTGAAATTTATGTATCTCTTCACTGAACCCCCTTAGGATCTATTTGGGGTATAACACTTTATACAGGATGCTGCTCTTAATTAAAACTGCTCTGCCATAAGAGCTTTATGTCTCAGATAGTCATCCAAACATTCTCCTCACTATAAATTTGCTCCTATGTCCTATTTCCAAAGAAAAAGTATTATTTGCCTGGATTTTAATAAGTACATCTCCAATAGTTACATAAATTTTACATGCATTCTAGACTGCATAACCCTTTTTATTTCTTTTGTTGATATTGACTCTCATACTCTGGCTGTATTTTTAGGCTGTGCAGCTCTATACCAATTTTTTAATGCTCAACACTAGGGCAAAAGACAATTTTTTGTATTTGAATTGAAAACACAGAAAAGAGGTGGGGGGGTGGTAAAAAAGCATCAGTTTTTAAGCATTAGTTTTTTGAGAGGGTTAAGGGCCACACCTGGTGCTGCTCAAGGATTAGTCCTGGTGGTTCTTAGGGCACTCATTGCATGGAGTTCCAGGGATTGTTTAAGCTACTTTGCTTCTCTCTGTCCTTTTATATTTTGGTGTTAACTAACTTCTCTTTACTGACATTAAACTAAAAGCCTGGTAAAAGCTTATCAATTCAAGATCTACAAATATTCCTAATTGGTTACTCAATCTGTGTCTACTAGAAGCCCAGATAAACATTTGAAATAGCAAACTGATTTGTTTTACATTGAAATAACAAAAGTGATACTGACTATCCTTTCCTTTCTCTTTGCCAGTCATTATTTGAGCCTTGGATAAAGAGAGACAACTCATCCATTTACCAATATAATCAGATTTAAGGCTTAACCTCTGAAACAAAAGGTAACTAAGTCACTGGAAATAAAAACTGCTATCTGGAAAATGGTTCACTGTTCTGGCCAAAGGAGAGACACTCTCTGTCCAATGGTAGGGATATTTCTACTCTAGCAAAATTGGAACTTTATAGAATGGAAGCTCAAGAGTAATGATGACATAATTATAGTATTGCTTTTCTATCACTGTTTTCGCTTTGCTTTTGAGCCACACTTGGCAGTGCTTAGGGCATACTCCTGGCTCAAGCTTGCCTGCTATACTATCATTACAGCCTATTACTATTCTTATGATATGGAGACAGTGAGGTCTTGTTAAATTCTAGTTATCAAGTACTAGCACAAAGATAATCTCATACGATCTCCATTTAATATGAGGAGATAAAGGCTTAGAATTATGATCTCAATGGTAAAAGGACTCCAGGTTGGCTTCCCCAACCACCATCTCCTCTCTCACAATAATATAGCATCTCACAATAATATAGCTTTATCTCTGATAACAGACTAAGTATAGGTACCTAGATTAATTCATTTTTGAATAGAGTATCTCATTGTATTAAACTTTGGATAGGTAAGGGCACAGTACTGGCATAACCACTTTTATAGAGAAAGCCAGAAAGATCTAGGTAAATTAAATGAAATGCTTGGTTTTCTACAATCTTGTACTGAAGATCTCATCAGTTCTCTACTGAAAAGCACCCTACAAAACTATGTTTAATAAGGTTAAACACGCCCCTGATGCTTCTAGATTCTGGGCATCACAAACCAAAAAAACATACAGGGGGAGTTTTGCTTAAAAGACATAAGGGCCAGAGCAACAGTAAGCAAGTAACGTGTTTTCCTTGAATGTAGCCAATCAGGTTTGGTCCCATATGGTCCCCCAAGCACCACGAGGAGTAATTTCTGAATGCATAGCCAGAAGTAACCCTTGAGCATCACCAGGCATGATAAACAAACAAACAAATAAATATCAGACATCGAATTTTAGTGAATGCAGGATATTTTTAGCTCAGTCTTCTAACTGTGGCCATCAAATTCTCTTGTCACAATTATTGGTCCCTGATAGGACTTTCTTGGCTTGATAGGCCTTTAATTTCCTAACACTTCATCCTTGTGTCTCATCCTTTTGTACTGTCTCTGTCAATTCTATTTATGCAGTAATGGGTAATTTAAATTGCTGGTTTCTTCAGCAGTCCTTTGCACATACTGTCTCTGAACAGAATAATTTTTTGCTGGCACCCCAACACTGATGTTGGGACTATTTTATATGGTTTCATTTAAAGACATTTATTGAGTTGTAAGTATATTATAATTTGTCTATATTCCTCCACTAAATTATAGGTTCTACGAGAACAAAACCTTAGTAATGTTTAATTTTTACTTAACCTTACAACATTAGTATTAGATGGTTTGACTGAATACCTTAACCATGACCTTATAAGATCCGAGTAAGGTATATACTATGTGCTCACAAAATATTTCTTGTACAAACAAGCAACACATACAGCTTATCAGAGGAGTGACAAAATTAGTACCATTCTTAGTATTCAAAACTATTTTGATTTGTTTATATTCACTAAACAAAACAGATACATGAGGCAGAGCTACTACCGGCTCTCCCTGTGCTCAGCTGATCATGAGGCATCCGGGAGGAAAGTTGAGTTCTAGCTCTGGCCCGCCATCCCAGTAGAACCTCACAAGAAGTCAGAGGAGCCCCACATACCATGAGGGCCACCATTTTTAACCTCTGGACTCCACAGATCTTCAGAGCTCCACCCAAGAGATAAGCCTGTCCCCATTGCATGTGGATGATTTGCAGCCATGTGGTTTGTCAGTAAATGCACCAACTGAGAGTATACCACCCACAAGGAAGAGCCTGGCAAGCTATCCATGTCGTACTTGATATGCCAAAAACCAGTAATTAGGGCCGGAACCATAGCCCAGCGGGTAGGGCATTTGCCTTGCACGTGGCCAGCCTGTGTCAGTCTTGGTTCGATCCCGGAATCCCATATGGTCCTCCCGAGCACCGCCAGGAGTAATTCCTGAGTGCAGAGCCAGGAGTGACCCCTGAGCGTCCCCGGGGTGTGACCCAAATAGAAAAAAAAAAAAAGTAACTATTATAGACCTCATTCCCATGAGTGAATGAATGGTTTGAGGCTCTTTGTGTACCTGGTACGAGCAGATGCCCTTGGGCTACACTAGCATGCACCAGGAAGTATGAAGATGTTACTGGTGTCTGCTTGAATAAATCGATGAACAATGGGAATACAAGTGATACAAGAAAATAATGTTACAATACTGACACAAAAAGAGAGATAACATAAGAGAAATATAGAACAAAATAAGATTTCTTTGTAGCCTCATCAATTTGAATCACAACTCGTTTACATAATTACATTTGATGGTATAATAAACAGATGAAGAATATGAATTGGGAGTCAAGCCTTGGGGTTTTCTGATCTTTGTGCAAGGATTGTCAATATGATCCTTCGATGCAAACTCTAGAGGAAAACTTCACAACATGAAAAAGGGCAAATAAAAGGAAATGTGGTAGCACCCTACCCTTACTTTGTGAGCCATAATTAATGAAAAAATTTTAGCACTTCAGAAGTGGACAAAGCACTTAGGAAACTGAAACTGATCTCAGCTGTGCATTGCTAATTATGACTTGAGGGAGAAACTTCAAGTCATGGAAACAGCAGGTTGGAGGTTAGCTATGATTTGGTCAGGGCTATGGTGGTCAGGGGCTACCACTTTCTTAATTACCCTGCAGCAAAAGGGTGCAGCTTCTTTTGGGTAGGGCAGGCATATTTAACTCAACCTATTAATGATGTGGTATGAAGCCTGCTGGTTCCTACAAAGTTCCTCCTCATTGTGGGCACCCTTCTACATAGCTTCTTAATTGTCTGTGTGCACAGGCTGTGTCAAATAGACTTGCCTTTGCCTTTGCTCACTGCATATTACTTTTTAATCAGTATATATAATTACTTACCTCAAGCTGCCATGCCAAATTTTCTGAGCATTAGTCTAATTAACTTAAGCTTGATAATTATGTTTCAAATACCATAGCAGTATGCATGGAATTTTCAGATTATGCCACCAGCTTATTTGATTTCAATAACATGTTTTCTTATAGTGTGTTCATTTTTAAAAAAGATTAATGGACATCTGATAATTATTTAGGTTTCAAAATTATCCTTTCAAACAGAATCATTCTACTATTTAAGATAGCTGCTCATGTAATTAGCCTAGAATGAAATGAAATGGTAGGTTTCTGTGAAATTTTACACATACAACCTGTTTTTATTAACAGCTCAGACTGGGGAAGTATGAACAAACAGAGTTCTGATAGTCAAATGAGAAGAAACTTTCACTTTTTTACTGTTTTATGCTTTGCCTTTCATTGACATTTTTCTTTGCCCTGATAAAAAAATGGGAGAAAATAAGGAGAAAATAAAATAGAAAGTGTTTAAGATACAGATGGAGAGAGGTCAACTGCTGGTTGAATTAGGGTACAAAAATTCCCAATGTACTATTTAATTTATTTAGGGTGATCTGTGTACCATTATAATCCCTTTGATAGATTATTTTCATCTAATCATCCCAACAAACCAATATTATGGTTGATTTTCATCCATTCACAAAGACAGGCCAAAATCCTAATCTGCGGTACCTCTTAATATAACCTTATTTGGAAATTTAATATTTATAAAGGTGATTGATTTAAAATAGTCATTATAATGGGGCTTTAACCCAGTTAGAGGAATGTTCTAAAATTAAGGGGCTTGGCATAGTCATGCACAAAAAGAAAAATGTATTTTTTTTCACTATGATGATAGATCTCCAAGTCAGAGACTAGGATGATAGATCTCCTGGTCAGAAACAAGGATGATAGATCTCAAGTCAGAGACAAGGGATGATAGATCTACAAGTCAAGAAATGCCAGAAATTTCCCCAAATATCACCATGAGCCAGGGGAGAGTCAAAAAACTGATACCCCTTCACAGGCAGGAAGTAACTAACACTTCATATTTGGGTGTTTATAGTTTGTAGTCTTGATCACTTGATCACTTGAATTCCATTATTCATCAATTTGCTCGAGCGGGTGCCAGTAACATTCCCATTGGACCCTATCACGTGCCAATGTAGCCCAAAGGCATCTGGTTGATTCAGGAATATGAAGAGCCTCAAACCATTCCTTCAGGGTCTTGACAAGGAAGTCTGACCATCTTGTAGGTGGGCAGCCATGTGATCTTTTGACATCCCGTGGGATCCAGTGGGTAACGGCTCTAGTCCAGTGGTCATCTCCAAATCGCATTACATGTCCAGCCCATCTGATTTTTGATGTCTTGGCAAATGAGACACCGTCCCTGATTCTGGAATGGTGACAGAGGTCAGAACTCCTGGATTCCTTCTCTCTCAATAGAGTGAGGCGTGATATTCCAAGCATAGCTCTTTCGATTTCTGTTACTGGTCAGACTTCCTTGTCAAGACCCTGAAGGAACGATTTGAGGCTCTTCATATTCCTGAATCAACCAGATGCCATTGGGCTGCATTGGCACGTGATAGGGTCCAATGGAAATGTTACTGGCGCCCGATCGAGCAAATCGATGAATAACGGGATTCAAGTGAAGTGATCAAGTGATCAAGCTCTTTCGATTCCTCTCTGGGAGACCCAAATAACATTCTCATCCTGCTTTCGTAGGGCCCAGGTCTCTGAGGCATAAGTCAATACAGGGAGTATGGTGGAGTCAAAGAGATGTGCCCAGAGCCAGAGGTTCTTTGTCCTTTTTAGCTATTTCTTTGATGGCCTTTGAAGGCATTCCATGCTGCTCTCTTCCTCCCATGCAGCTCAGGTTTTAGGTCGTTCATCATGTTGATTTCTCAAGCTAGGTACACATAACTGCTGCATTCACAGATGTCTGTTCCATTGATAGTGAATGGGGCCTCTGGAACTAGCTCACTTTTCATAAACATAGTTTTCTTTAGATTCAGCCATAGACCTATCTTTCCACATTCTCGGTTGAAGTCAGCCAGCATTTGTGCCGCTTGGCTAATGTTTGATGTTATTAGAACAATGTCATCAGAGAAGCAGAGGTGGTGTAGTTGCCGACCATGTATCTTCACTCCCATTCCTTCCCATTCTAATTGTCGCATGATGTTCTCGAGGGTGGCGCTGAAGAGTTTTGGTGAAATGGTATCACTCTGTCGAACCCCCTTTCGACATCAATGATCACATCCTTGAAGAATAGTGAGATCCTAGTGGTGAATCCATAGTACAGCTCACAAAGGCTCTTGATGTATTGGGTTTGAACGCCCCTGTTTGGCTAGGGCTTAGATGACCACTTCAGTCTCTACAGAATCAAAGGCTTTCTTTAAATCAATGAACGTGAGATGGAGCGGCATCTTGTACTCCCTACAACCCTCAATGAGCTTGGTTACCACGTGGATATGGTTGTGTGCTGAATCCTTTCTGGAAGCCAGCTTGCTCACATGGTTGTCCTTCATCTAGTGTTCTGTCAATCCTATTCAAGGATGACTCGTGTAAACAAGTGATAAAAGCATAAAAAAGCGATAAAAAGAAGACCTCAAAGACAGAAGAGCAGAAATACTGGAAGATGCAGCAGAAGCCGGGAAAAGCATTCACAACACCCACCTTTCCTTCGCCAACGATAAGACCAAGATGACTGCCCTCCGACACCCTGATGGATCTATCACATCTTCCAGAAAGGCAATGGAGAAGATTATCCATGACTTCTACTCAGATCTCTTTGGTAGCCACGTCTACCTGCCCACATACCAAATTCCACAGGATGGATATGTCATTCCCAACGTTCTCCCTTCTGAAATCCGACATGCCATTTCGTCGGTAAAGAAGGGAACAGCACCAGGCCCAGACAAAGTCAGACCCGAACACCTGAAGAATCTACCTTCGTACTCATCAATACACTAGCTCGGCTCTTCACACATTACCTGTCCGAGTGCAAGGTGCCCTCCCAATGGAAAACCAGCAGGACAGTTCTACTCTTCAAGAACGGAGACATTCACGACATTAGCAACCATCGCCCCATCTGCCTGTTGTCCGTCATAGTTTGTAGTACTAAGTTCTAATATCCCTAGTGAATAATTATTGTATATGTGCATCTCCCATCAATTTATAAGTTCCATGGCTCTAAAAGGCTATATAATATGTCCAAGTTGCCACAGCTATTTGATGGCATGGCTGCAGGCCCCAACCAGATCTTTTGTATATTTTAAAAAATTTAATTAAAGGCTGTGAATTGCCAAAATTACTGATAGTTGGGTCTTAGACTATATATGTATATATATACATAATATATATTTAGGTATAATATAATATAATATATAATATATAATTTAGGCATACTTTATATATTTGGTTTGGATACCACACCCCGGAGATACTCAGGGAATACTCTCGACTTTGCATACAGGAATTACTCTTAATGGTCCTTGGTGGACCTTATGGAATGCAGAGGATTGAACCCAGGTCAGCCACATGCAGGTAAATGCCCTACCTGCTATATTATTGCTCCACGTCCATCCATAAAATATTTTAATACTATTCCCACTACCAGTGTCCACTTCTCTCCACAGTGTTCCAATGCTCTCTTCTGCTCCCCACACCTTCCCCACCTGTTACCTTGGCAGCCATATTTCAAAGTCATGTGGTTAGGGTTTAGATTTCATATTTTCAGCGTGGTTGAGTTCATCCTTTGGATATATAGCTATACCACTTTCCTACATCATTACTACATCATCAGCTGAGAACCCTGACCCAGGTTTCCCCATTATTTATATTTCTCACCTTCCTCCCCTCACCTTGATTTTTCTTCTACATTCTTCTCTTTCCTATACTCTATGTCAAAGATAATATAGGCATTCCAATATACTACATTACATTTTCTCATCCAGTTATTCTGTACACTGCAAATAAGTGAGATCATTCTGTGTATGACCTTCTTCTGGCTTACTTCACACCATATGAAATCTTCTGTTTTTAACCAGACTGAAGAGAATTGCATGGCCTCATCTTTCCTTGCAGCTTCATGGTATTCCATTGGGTATACATACTTCATCGTCATAACTCATTCATCTTTCACTAAACAAGATCTTTTGACTCTCATACTCAAGCTCTTACTCTGTCACATTTTGCTGCCATTCTGTTTCTATCCAAAGACACCTAAAAAGTTTTTACTTAAAATTTCAAGAATAGCTGGATGGAGTGTTTTTATCATTTCAGTGCTTTTAAAGTAAGAGTAGTAATGGTAGTTGTTTTCAAGTTTATATACGACTTAAAAATAAATGAAGACATAAATTTTTGTTTGGTGGCTGGATATAATGGGCAAGAATATTTCTTGACAAGAAATATAAAATTGTTTCAGATGGGAAAGCATAGGAATCAGAAGAAAGAAGAAAGACAATTGTCTAAGAATGTCTACTGTAACAAATCTGCAATCCTAGATTAGGTCCTGACCAATAATTTTAGAAATGGGGTCTATGCTTTAACATGGATATCACTCTGTGACTAGATTTTTTTTCTGAAGGATCATTGAAGGACCATCTGCAAAATTATGAGTGAAAATATTTCTAATTGTTCCAGCAGAATTCATCATCTGTAGAGTAAGGCAGATACCAGGGAAAGAAGCTACAGTCTCATGTCAGGGTTCAGATACCATGGAAGTATCAGGGATTCTAAAACTGTTAAATTCACATTGATGTACTGTGTTGGCGAAACTGTAAACCTGAAGGCTATTCAGTTTGTGGTTTCCCCACTTGTATCCACACACACCATCTTTTCTTTTCTACTTTATTATTTATTATTATTATTATTATTATTATTATTATTATTATTATTATTATTATTTGCTTTTTGGGTCACACCCGGCAATGCTCAGGGGTTACTCCTGGCTCTTTGCTCAGGGAATTACTCCTGGCGGGGCTCGGGGACCATATGCGATGCCGGGATCGAACCCAGGCCAGCATAGGCCGGCCGGTGTGTAAGGCAAACACCCAACCCGCTGGGCTATTGCTCCGGCTCCTTTCTTTTCTACTTTAATACATTCTTTCTCTTTTTATCTTTTATCTGAGAATTCCTACTTGTAAAGCTTTGATGAGTCCTTTGCCCAGATATATATTAGGTGAAATTTCACAGAGTCAATAAGGCATGATATTCACTCCCATGCAGTCAGCAGCTATAAATTTTGTGGAAAGTAATTGGATGAAAAAAATTTAGTCAGTGAGGGCACAGAATAGGGGGCAATTTTCAAATCTGGGACAAGTGGCAAGTCTAAAACACTATAAATCTTTCCTAACTTCACTTTATAATAAACATCCAATATACAGTGCTAAGTTATTACATGTTTTACCTAATTCGGTCTAAAAGCCTTTGTGGGGGAGAATGGGAGAAGGGGCTTATAGCCCACCCAGCATTTCTAGGTGCTAGTCCCAGCCTGCTCAGGGGACCATATGCAGGGCTTGCATCAAATTGGGGCAATACAATCACCTCAATCCTTGTACTACCTCTTTATCCTCTCTAGCCTAAAACTCTTTTAAAATTATACTTTTGAAATGTTAAATTATTTTTATTGGGGCCAGAATAATATACAGTGGGCAAGGTGATTGTCTTGCACACAGCCAACCCTTGTTCCTTCTCCAGCCCCACATACAATCCTTGGTACTCCACAACCAAATCCACAAGGGGCTTGTTAACAATGTGGATCCTCACTTATGCTCAGATGAGTCTTAAACACTTTAACATTGCCTATCCAATTCAGTAGTCACTAAGTTCCATGTGGCTCTTGGACATTATAACTATGACTAATCAGAGCTGAGATATACTCTGTAAAATATACAGCAGATTTGGAGCAGGAAGAAATGTTTTAAATATCATTGATAAGTATTTTATTTATTTTGCTTTTAGGGCCATATTCAGCAGTGCTTAGAGCTTACTCCTGGCTCTGTAATTAGGGATCACTTCTAGCAGGCTCAGAGGACCATTTGGAGCACCAGTAGTCAAACCCAGTTGACCATGTGCAAGGAAAGTGCCTTACCTGCAATGCTATCTCTGTTCGGTATTTTGAGTTAAGGAAAGTAAGGAAGTTAATTTTATCTTTTAAAAAATCATGGCTAATATATTGTTTAAAATTGTAACTGCAGACACTGAAGAGATAGTGTAGTAGGTAGGATACTTGCATTTCACTTGACTAAGGACAGTCCTAATTTGATCTCTGAAAGCCATACAGTTTCCCAGTTCTGCCAGGAGTGAGCCCCTAAGCATCTCTGGGTCTGGCCCCAAAACAACAACATCGACAACAATATTACCTCTGCAGCTCACATTATTGTCACATAAGACAGAGTTAATTTTAAATATAAGAAGTGATGATTTAGCTTATTAGGCAGAAACAGTAATGGCACACTGTATCCAATGATTCAAATCTGATCTGGTGCCTGTTTTAACAAGTGGGCTTCCAACAGAATCTGTATTGTCTCATGCTGCCTTTATACTATGATATAAAAATTAAGCAGATATGGCAAAAATCAAAAGGCCATCAAAACCTAAAGGCCATCAAAACCCAAAAGGATCCTGCATTAAAAAGGTTTGCAAAGCCCAAGTCAATACTATTGTTAACTAAAGTAGACTTATCCAGCTTGGTGTCATGTTTCTACCACTCAACAGATTTTGAGGCTGGCAAAGTACTTCAAGTCTATGACTTAATTTCTGCATCTGAAAACTAGAAATATAAGGTACCTATCTTAGCTCAGTGTATTAGAGTATATTTACAAGTCCCAAACTTTGATCCCTAGGCACTGTATATTCCCAAGCATAACTGATGTGAATTATTAGTTCCCTAAGTACCACTGGGTCTGAGCATTGAACTAACAGGCCTGGTTTACTGGGATCACTGGGATTGGCTCCTGAGCACTGGTTAGGAGGTCATTTCCTCCTACCCCACCACATATACAAGAAAAAGAGAACCTATCTTATAAAATTATTACAAAGAATAAATATGTTAGTAAGTGAGAAACTACTCAAATAGTATCTTGTACTTAATAGATTCTCAATAAATTGTATTAGCCATCATAAAACATTATAGCTAGCAATTATCACAACTATATTTTTTTTTTTTGCCACACTACCTTTTTACTCATGTGTTTCTGTATTGGAATTAAAACTCCAGGAGTGTAGGAACATTTTCTATCTTGTTCCAGTGATCTGAGAACAGTAATCTGTCATGTGATAGAGTCACTAAATACTTGTCCAGTGAATTACGTGGAGCGGGAAAGTTATTTGCATACAGCTACGTTGACAATAAGGACATGAATCTACTTCTATCTGCTACCTAAATTCTTTACCTCTCCATCACTACCAATTGTGGTTTGCATCCAAATCACCTAGGAGCTAGTTAGGAATTGATGATATACTCTAAACCTACTGCATCAAAAACTCTAACAACATTTCCTGGATGGATGTATTTAAGTTTGAGAACTTTGCTCTGGGTTCTAAGTCCCACTCAATGTTCATTTGCTTATTCACTCAACAAGTAATTAATGCACTGAGCACTGAGCTCAGTGGACTTTTCACTGAGCACTCTGAGGCCCCTAATTCCAGAGCTGATGATTTCTGTTCACCAATCGAACACGGGGTAGTTAGACTATGCAGTGAATGTCACTGTGCTGTGTCAGGTAGTGCCCTTTTCATCCACATGGGTGACGTATTTTCACAGAAATCTTTTGTTTAATATTCCACACCTGCCCCTCAGTGACCAGGTTCCAGGCTGATGCTAGAGATCTGAAATTCCTCTGCAAAATAATTGCCATTGGAAGCATCCCTCTGGGTATAGGTTTTCCTCTGCCTTTTACACATCAGTGAACACACATCACTTCAACATACAGTGCATCCCCAAATCTAATAGCTTAGGTACCTTCATGACTCCCACACATGAAACTAGAGGTAGGAAAAAATTACCATTAATATTATTAAATAGCTAAAATCTCTTACCCCAACCATACACCAACCATTTTTCTTCCTCATTGCCTGAATCACAGGCCCTATACTCTTTACCCACTTTACCTATTTTCTTAGAAATGGTTCCATTAAATGACACTTCAGAGAATGAGGGTGTATAAATTTAGCACACGACTTTACAATAGGTTCCCATTTGTCACAGCAAGAAGTTTCACATTATGATCATCAGATGAACATTTGAAATTATAAAAAGACTGATTAGCATAATTCTTAGAGGCCTGAACTCTAAACTCACAGATGGCCTCTGAGAGGATGGATGGGGCATAAAGGAGATTAGGATAAATCTAATTAGTTAAGGGGTGTTTCCATTTCTCCAGTCTAGTGGTAAGCAATGAAGAAGCAGTGATGGATGGACAGATGGATATAATGAAGCTCTTATTAAAGTCTTTTTGATTCCCATTAGCAGTGATGGAGCATATTACCTCATTAATGGCTCTGTGAGCTACCAGCCAAAGCTTGGTGCTGTGATCTCAGAAAATGAATTTGAAGAGCATGCCCAGCTCTTTGTTTAGATTCATAGGATTCTAGTGATTCTGAAAAATCTCTGCACCTGTGAAATGCAATTCTGGCTTCATAGGCCAAGAAATCATACTCACCTTCACCTTCACTTCCCCAGGGGATGAACATTCACCTTGGCTGGATTCTAAAGGCACCCAGGATACATCACTATGAATTTTCTGCTCCCACTGTCTACAAAGTTAATTTTCTAGGTGATGTGCACTAGTATATTCTGATTAGGACCCTAAGATAACAGTCTTAGAAAAGAAAGTGGCTACACAGGGCCTTTAGCTTAAAGTCTCATGATGCATTCAGGGATGTGATCTAAGTAAGAGCATGGGGCATTTCACAGGCAAGGTGAAAAATGAGTGTTTGACTGATCAACTTGATGAACAGAGTGAAAACAAACAATAAAATAATAGAAACAGGTACAGTTCTATGTACTTTTGAACAAGGATAATATTTCACTGCTATAGGACCCAACAACTTGGTTTCTTTGCTTCTAATCTTGAGAAAGTAAAGTCCAGCATCATGCAAAGCTATATGTCCGGGCACATCAACTGCCTTGTATGAGTAAAGACCTCAGAGTTTGAACTCAGCATCACATCCCCTCTGCTCCCAGAGTGGAGCCTTAATGATTTCCAGCACCCAAAGATCCAAGGAGATCATCCCTAGGCCTTAGCATTCAACTATTGCTTCCTACTGGAAGATTGTTTCTGGGAGATATATTGGACGAATGCTTGGGAGAAAAGTTTTCTCCCACCATAAAAAGTATAATCAGATCAAGTGCCACTCCCTTCATTCACAATCAATGCTGGCTTGGCATTTAGTGTATGCCACAAGTTGGCCTAAGCATATTGAGACATTACTGCATTTTATGATCATAACAGCCCTGGATGGTCAATATTGGTATCAAGCTTATATTACAGACTTGAAAATTCAGTCATGAAGAGGGTTACCAGTGAAATACTGACTTAATGAACAAACCTGGACATTCTGTCTCCAGAACTCAGACTCATAACCCTGCAGGTTTCATTTCTATTTTCTCTAATTTCTCATCACACATGAGATAAAATCTAAATGCCTCTTGGGTCATCTTTTGCCAGGTTTCCCATCTTTCATCATGCTCCATTCAAACTTTCCAAGTTCTCTAAATCTGTATTGTACTTCCTCTGTCTGCAAATACTTTTTTCTCTTCTGATGCATAACATGGAAACATTCACATCATATTGATACTGAGTACCTTATATTTCTCTAACTCCATCCCCTTTGAATAAACAGTAATAGAGACCCTTGGAATGAAACATAATAGTATAGACAGTAAGAGAGACCCTTGGAATACACAAAGAGAGACCCGGAATACATAATAATAATAATACTAGTTCTTCATGAAGCCTGTGCAATAGCATTTTGCTTAAACTTATTATTGCCATTTTAGGGTAAGGAATAAAAAAAACATTGTTTTTGTTCTTGCCTTTCCTATGAAGAGTCAGATAACACAAAACAGACTGCATTCCAGACAGATCATGTGTGGTAAACATTGTTGCAATGCTATTGTAGTTGAAAAGTAGTCAAAGAGAGTGCATACCATTAGTATATTTCAGTAAAACTTTATTTAGAAAAGCATCATGTCTGATTTGGTAATGTAGGCTAAAATTTGACAATTTGTAATATGACATATTATTTTGCAGAAAGTTCTTTAGGCTTTGATTGGATCATATGGGTTTTATATTTAATATATGTTTATAGGTTTATTATTTACTTTAAATCCTCTATGAAGCTCAGCTAAAACAAGAAATAGACTTGAGTGGTAGATCTGACATTTCTATTGGTGCTTTGAGTGGCTCTATAAATCAATGAATTTTTGAAAAATAAAAACTTCAAAATTATATCCAGTTGAATCTACTCAACATGCTAATTCTGGTGAGAATGTTGACCTGTATAGTCTCTTTGGAAAACAATATGGACATTCCTATAAAAAGACTAGAAATTGAGCTTCCATTTGACCCAGCAATACCACTCCTGGAAATATACCCTGGGGGGCCCCAAAACTCACAGCAGAAACACCATCTGCACTTCTACGTTCATAGCAGCACTATTCACAATAGCCAGACTCTGGAGACAACCTAAGTGCCCGAGAACAGATGACCGGATAAAGAAACTATGGTACATCTACACAATGGATGTACCATAGTGCAGCAGTTAGGGAAAATGAAATTATGAAATTTGCCTACAAATGGATGGACATGGAGAGTATCGTGTTGAGTGAAATTAGCCAGAGGGAAAAGGACAGATATAGAATGATGCATTCATTTGCAGGATATAAAATATAAAACAGTATGATACTAATATCCAAAATCATGTAAAACATGGATCAGGAGGTCTTGTTGGTGGATGGAATCTACTGTATGTGGAAGTTAGAGGTTAGGTAGGACAGAGAAGGGACCAGTAAACTAATAATTGTTGGAAATGGTAATACCAGCCGAGGACTGAGCATTGAATGTAGGCAAAGGGAAATACATGATAACCCTAAATGTATGTACTGCAAGGCAATGTATAAGAGAAGGGGAGAAAGACAAAGAGAGAGAGAGAGGAATGATAAGGAAGAGAAGAAGCAAAGTGCCTGCCATAGAGGCATGCTGATTGGGGGTGGGTAGGAGTCATGGACATGGACATTGGTGGTGGGAAATGTGCATCAGTGGAGGGATGGTGCTGTAACATTATATGACTGAAACCTAATCATGAACAGTTTTGTAATCGTTCATTTCACAGTGGTATAATAAAATTTAAAAAACAGAAAAAAAAAAAAAAGAAATTAATCACCACTTTTAGGCCCGAAAAACTAAAAAAGAAATTAAAATAACTAATTTATATACTAGATGATGGGCCTGTCCTATAGGATTGTTAGAAGAGGGCTGGGGCAATTGATTAGTAATACTAACCCTAAGTTAATAGTGTGGACATGACAGTTTCTGCCAGGATTGAAAGCCTTATCCAAGTTAGGCAGGCATTTGCCATTTAGTTGTTGGCTCATTAGTTTGGACATAAGAAAGGATTTCTAGAAAGAAGATGGCATTGCTGTATGCCATTTTTGCTCTGGGGTGCTTTTGGAAGCAATGTCTGTGATCAGAAAAGTAAATATTGTTAAGGGAAGTGGGATGTCTGTTCTGGATATACACCAAAAGCCAGGATCCAGGAAACTGGAGCCAACAGAATCAAACCTTCATGAACATAAACCATTCCCAGGCTTTCTACACCATTGCCTTTGTGGTGACTGTCTTGTTTCGGGGAACCTTCTATTAGAATATTGAGCTCAGATGATTTATCCTGTGTGTTACATGAGCTCCATTACCATGAACATAAATAAGTCATTAGTTATGTAAGAAAGGCATAGAGACTAAAAATGCCTGAGCTTCTCAAAACAGTTTTTCAAAACACTACTTCTGTATATAACTGGATTTCAGTTGCCTAATTATGCATTAACATTAATACAAAACAACAAAGTCCTAGATATAACTGTACAGGGTGTGCAGCTAATCTTGCTCCCATACCAAGGACCTCCTCCCCACCTCCTTTTCTTCTTTCCAACGAAACCAGAAGAGCACAACAGAGACTATAGTGGTCATCTCAGTAAGCACAGAACACATCTACTCAGTTCTTTCCTGCGTTCCCAGCATTAGGAAATATCAGAAATAACATGTGAGGGGTAAACAAATGCCAGGGAAAGTCCCATCACATCAGAGTGCAAGAACTCTGAAATGCTTGGTCACATTCACTTACTACCTGTCTCTATAGAACAGAAAGATGTTAGTGGAACTATTGGTAAGCAGCAGAAGGCTGTGCTTGTGGTTTTACCTAACTTTTCTCAGCTTCCCTGCAAACTAGGTGTTTTAAAAATAGACATTGCTAGTTCTTCAAATGGAGATAATGCTTCACACTGGAAAGCATTAGAGAAGATTCACCAGTATGCACTGCATACAAAGATTTTACTGAGCGTGGATTTTGACATGTAAGAGTTCAAAAAATGGAAGTTACTGGTATGATGATTGCTTTGTTCTTGTTATAGATGAAGAAATGGAGGCTCACTGGGTTAAATAAAGCTCTCCAATCCAAGATACAATATGTATCACAATTAGGATTTGTATCTAATGTGTCTGGTAGCTTTTGTTTATTTATTTATTTATTCACTTATTTATTTATTTATTATTTATTTATTTATTGCTTTTTTTGGGGGGTCATACCGGCGATGATCAAGGGTTTCTCCTGGCTCTGCACTCAGGAATCACTCCTAGCAGTGCTCGGGGGACCATATGGGATGCCGGGGATCGAACCCGGGCCGGCATGGGCTGGCTGCATGCAAGGCATGCACGCACTGGCCTATCGTTCCGCCCTGGTGTCTTTTCTATGTAGAGTTAGGAACCAGGAAAGTGCACTGGTTTTATTTTCCTCTGCTTTTGATCACCTCTGCTTTACCCTGTGTTCCAGAACTAGCTGAAGATGGTCATTCATTCTCTTCTTGGGGGTACTCAGAACATCAGAAACTCAATTGCATTTTTATTTTATTTTCTGTAATAGGACTTTATGATACAATGTAAAACTAATAACGATTTTCATAATGAACGGAGACAAACATCCCTCCTTTATGAAAGGTGGGACTCAGGTGATAGAGTGCATGCCTTGCATGCTCCAATTTCTGGGCTTGATTCTGACTATAATGTCCCCCTAGTGTTCTGGGTATGGTCCTGGTGGCTCCAAGTTTCCTAGGTGTGACTCCAACAAAAATAAATGAAAAGTCTTTCCTATAGTGACTGGAAATTTTGATGTTACATAAGAAAAATTTCCTCATCCCAGGTAAAAACACTTAGGATCATAAAGGCATATGAGTAGATCTTATCTCTGTATTGTGACTGGAACTTTAGGTCTTCAAACATATATGCATCCTTGGAAAATAACAGCAATGCAAGGTATCTCATTAACAAACCAGAAAAGTCACTGCACTTGAAGAAACATTCATAAAGATAAGTCAAGATGCATTTATGAGTTAAATGCATCCCTTAGCCTGCTAAGCTGTGCTACTTGGTTCATAAACCAGGGATTAAGTCAATTTTCATTTCAGAATTTTATTTCACCTTTAAGCAACCCCTAAGGTTTCCAGAAGAATTTTGTTTGACCTTTAGCTAAAGTTCAACCTCTACTAAGTTACCAATTTTGCATGGTCCCTGGATGATCGCTTAAGATACATTTCACTATAACTCAAGGAAAGCATAATCTCTGGCCCAAG
Organism: Cryptotis parvus; assembly: GCA_021461705.1. NCBI lineage: Eukaryota > Metazoa > Chordata > Mammalia > Eulipotyphla > Soricidae > Cryptotis > Cryptotis parvus. Next base: position 23,562 of record JAJIBD010029031.1, read on the forward strand.
AGTTCACAAAACAAGAATTCCCAGTGGTCTCAAAAATGAAAAAAATTATGGATTTAGTTTTGAAATGAATTGTACTGATATTTTCATAGTGCAACATTGTTCACAAAAATCAGCCTAGATGTACTTAATGGATACTGAACCCCAAATTTTCTTTTTCTCTTCCTGTTCCCAAGTGAGGATTATATCCTTGTTTCCCAGTACTAGAAAAAATAAATTGCAGCCCATGGGAAGAGGCCTTTGTAAGGTGTCATTTACTTCCAAAGTTATGACAGCAATATTCGGCTCATCACTGTGATTCTGGTGCCAAACCAAGTCATATGTCTTTGCAAGAAACACATTTGCTTAAGATATGCAGTTTCCTATCTTTAAGCCTCAGAGACCATTCAGTCAAATGGAAATCAAGAGGGTGCAGTGGGCAGAAAGGAATACTTTTCTAATTTATAGTCAATATATATACCTTTGCAGGTATATTTTGCTTGTTTGATTCTTGTATATACTGAATTACTTTGTCTACTTGGTATGCCTGATGCTTAAAAGTAGTAGTACCCAATATTCTCTCATATGATGCATATATTTGATCTTTCCCTGTAAAATATTGGCTATATAACTAATTTGGATTGTTGTAGGTATGCCATTATGATCAGGTTGCTTTTGTCTCAGAGTGAAAAATCCTCTCAGTTTACATGAAAGTCAGCTCATTCCTACCCACAGTATCCATATCCGCGAAATAAAGAGAAATTAATACCAATCTCACTCATGAATCCAAAAGGATGTCTGCATCTGGCATTTCTCCTACTTCCCCAATACATGAAACATATCAGCTCCCCTTTCATACTTTAGTGGACTGGAATCATGTTCATACTAGACTGAAGAAGGGCTCATAACTTTCTGTTGAGAGTTCAGTATTATGGTGCATTAGATTCAGCTTCCTGAATTCTCTTTTATATTTATTGGTTTACCTCAGGCTATTAGGTATATTAATTGAATGATAATTTTTGGGGAGGTGGGTAATGATAATTTTTTGGGAGTAAGATAATTCCAGGGAGAAGGAGTGCAGTAATTTACAAATTGTTTATCTTTCTGGTATCTTACTAACCCTTAAGAAAAAATAATTTTTGCTACCATTCTTTGAAAATAAAGAAGCTTGTTTTCTAGATGAGTTTAAAGATGACCCAAGATAGTTTTATAAGTTCTTGGAATTTAAAAACACTTGTGGGGTTACTGCACTGAGTAAACTATTCCTGTGGATGATTTTGATTGGATTATGTAGGCTCAACACAGACCTCTTCTCATAAGTCGCTAAAGCAGAAGAGACTACAGTATCTAGGAAGAGAGGGAAACATTTGTTCCTCCCATTGAGTGCCTGGCCCAATTCCAACACTGGTGTACCCAGAAGTCTTACTTCCCTTCTTTTATCCTTTCCTCACCCCACACAGTACCTGTAATGAAACAATACATATCATTCAATGCAAATAAGAGTGTCCCAAAAGAGTTCCCATCTCACCTTGGACTTGTCTTTCTCTTTACCCAATACAATCTGACATTTCCACTGTTCTTCCATCCACTGATGGATATATGTGTGTGGTGAGAGATGAGATTAGTACAGCTACTATTGGAAAATTATACAGATATTCTGTAAAAGCCTAAAGAATATCTGCACTATTTCAGATCCTTAGAAAGCAAAATCCAAAGGCAATGCTATATGCTCTAGTAATACCACTCCTAGAGCAGTTCAAACACTATAAAAACACTATTTGCGGGCCTATTGGGATAGTGCATCGAGTAGGGTGCCTGCCTTGTACACAAGAAGAACAGTACTCACATGTACTGTACCATTGACTTTGGATCAGATAATTCTTAGTTGTGAGGGTAGTATTGTAAATTACAGGATGTTTAGCAGCATCACTGTGTTATCATTACTCTCCATCAACTTCACACCCACAAAGGTCTCCAGACACTGTCAAATGTTTCCAAATGAAATACTGTCTCCAGTTAAAATCAATGCTTTTATCTTGAATAAGTGATAAAATGGACACTCGCATTAAAACAAGAAGGAACAGATCGCCACTTAATGACATAAATAAAAATTAACTAAAATAGATTAAGTTATTGAATAGTATACCTGAAACCATATAACTGATAGATGAAAACTGGCTACTACCATATTCAAGGAACTTGATCTCAAAGATGGACTTGAATTAAAGCCCACTGGCAAGAGAAACAAAAAGAAAGAATAAACAAATGGAACTATATCAAATTAAAAAGGTTTTATACAATAAAAGAAACAACCATGAAACAAAAGGCAACCTAGAAATTGGCAGAAAAATGTACATATCATATAAATGACAAAGAATTGATCTCCAAATTATATAAAGAACTTAAACAATTCAACAATAGAGAAAAAACAATTTTTAACAGGCCAAATTCCTGACGAGGTGTATTTATAGAAGTCACACAGATTTAGGGAAATAGGCTTGTTATTATTTTTAATTAGAGATCTACAAATCAAAACCAGCAGCCGTCCGTTACCTCAAACATCTGATGGATATATGTGTGTGGTGAGAGATGACATCAGTACAGCTACTATTGGAAAATTATATAGATATTCTGTAAAAGCCTAAAGAATATCTGCACTATTTCAGATCCTTAGAAAGCAAAGTCCAAAGGCAATGCTATATGCTCTAGTAATACCACTCCTAGAGCAGTTCAAACACTGTAAAAACACTATTTGGGGGCCTATTGGGATAGTGCATTGAGTAGGGTGCCTGCCTTGTACACAAACAACCTGGGTTTCATCTCTGGTACCATACATGTCCCCAAGAGTCCCTGTAGGGCTGATTCCTGAGCACATAGTTAGGAGTAAGCCTGAGCACTGCTGGCTGTGTGCCCCAAACCCTAGTAATTTGAAAAGATATTTACTTCCGATATGTACAACAGCATTACTCATGGTAACCACCATAGAACAACCAAAATACTCACCAACCAGGGACTAAAGTTTGTGTATATATGCTCAATAGAATACTACTCAGCCTTTATAAAAGATGAAATTGTCATTATGAAATAAAATGGGTGGAAGGTAAAGTGATTATTCAAAGTGAATGAGTTGCAAAAATATTACCAGAGTTTTTCACTCATATATTGAATATAAATCACTTGTATCTCTTGTCTTCCCATTGTTCATCTATTTGCTCAAGTGGGCACCGGTAACATCTCCATACGTCCTGTTGCTTGCTAGTGTAGCCCAAGGACATCTGCTCATTCCAGGAACACAAAGAGCCTGAAGCTATTCGTCAGGTCATGGGAATGAGGTCTATAACTGTTACTGTTTTTGGCATATCAAATATGACATGGGTAGCTTGCCAGGCTCTGCTGTGCAAGTGGGATGCTCTTGGTAGTAGACTCTCAGTTCGTGCATTTACTGATGAACCACATGGGGAGGAGATCAGCTTTTCTCTTGGGTGGAGCTCTGACAAGCTGTGGAGTCCGGATGTTGAAAATGGTGGCCCTCATGGTGTGGGGGTTCCTTCAGCTTCTTGTGAGACTCTACTGGGATGATGGGCCAGGACAAGAACCTGTCTTCCCTCCCAGATGCCTCATGGTCAGCCAAGCACAGGGAGAGCCAGTAGCAGCTCTGCCCCATGTATCTGTGTCTCTTGATATAAATAAGGCATATATATTGGAGTAAAAATTCACCACAAAACAAAATGCAGATTTTAGATGGTGAAAACTTTAATATGGCAGCCCCTCAGTTAGCAGACAAAAATGAAAACAATTAGAGAAATGAACATCAAAAAGCACAATTTTAATAGTGAGGTAACACTAGTACAATTTGTAGGGGGTACACTGAGTATTATATACATCTGGACTTATGAAGCTATACCCCTGAAATTCTGTGGCATTGTAAATTAATGATAAATCTTTGTTTTTATCTTTTTGATATGTTGATCCCTTTATTAATAAAAATTAACTCCTATTTCTTATATTAGTCTCGCTTTAAAATTATTTTAGGTACCATGATTTACAATACTGTCAATGATAGGGTTTTGCACTACACTGTTTCAACACCACACCCTCCACCAGTGTGTCCACTTCTCTACAGATTGCTTCAGTCACCCCCACCAGCCCACCACATCTGCCCACCAGTCCCCCATGTCTTACCACTCTAGTAAGCTCAGATCTGTAGATCAGTTCTCAGGGTCTGTGCTCTGGTGCAGGCATTTGTTGTTCCTTATTATGCTTCTTTATTGACCGTCATCTTTGGGACCAAACTGACTGTACTTAGGGATTACTACTCCTTTAGTAATCACTTCTGGAGGGGACCCAGAAACCTCTGCCTTGTCAGGGAGTCTCTGGGAGACCCCAACAGTATCAGGAGGGAACGGACGAAATCTTATGAGTCTGGTGCAATTCCAAAAGGCTTTTAATAGTACAATAAGCTCTACCACTAAATCCAATATAATGGAAGATCTCTAGCTCTGGTTAGAACTTAGATCATACACGAGTGCCCAACTCTCCTACCAAAGAGGATCCCACCAGAGAGAGTCCCATCAAAGTGGATCCCACTAGAGAGGGAATAGTACCTCAAGTTAGTTCCCTTATATACACAAAAGTAATCCTAACTTCAGGGGAGGGTCCTGTGAACAAAGATCAACTAAACAGCTTCTAGATAGTAAGAGTGTAGAAGAGTGGTGCCACACTCTACAACAGGTCTAAACAAATGATTATGCCAAGGACTAATCCCTTCATTTGAGATTATCTCTTATATAAAACAATGGAGAGAGGGGGACTGGTATAAAGTAATACATCTTAATTTCATGGGTTCCATGTAATCTAGATGGTACCCACAAGTTCCTTCTTATTTATTATCTGTACCAGGGTGATTCTGAGTATCTTGTTCTCTGTATACTGAAAGGATCATGCTAGCCTGCATGAGGGGAAACTACTATGTTACTTCCTATAATCTTAATTGATAGTCTCTACATTCTCAACATAGCCTGGATGGTAATCTTCTGGTAAATTCTAACTGTTCCACCTCACAGTCCCAATAAAACCAAAGGAAACTAAATTATTATCAGGGAGTCCTGGTTTGTGGGCCTTATTCTTGAAGAAGCTCTGTGACCCACAGACTTCCAACAGAAAGTGTGTGGAGGACTGGGAAGGGAAATAGCTACTGAGTTGAGAGACTGAATTAATGGCCCCTGACCTCCACCCACTGCCCAATGTTACAAAAATGGTTAAACTAATCAGAACCTGATTTTTTGCTAGTGGGCACATCATTGAGAATATACTTTTGAGTACCTACTATATTCCCTGGCCAACAATCAAAAAAGTTTGATACATTTTATTCTGTCCTCACAGTCACACTTGTTGTGTTGTCACCATCTCTTTGTTCTGGATTGACTGCTCCAAAGCCACTTTGCTTCTCCCTTCTTCCAGTCTCACTTCTTTCTTTTCTTTCCTCCCTCCTCCTTAACTACCTCCCTTCCATTTCCTTAGTGAGTGAGCATTCTTTTGGAAAGGCAAATGAGATATGCTAGTTAGCCATCTGCTTACCTCATTGGTCCCCCCCCACCTTTTTTAAAAGAATTTAATCCAAATTCCTTGAGTGGCACTGCAAAGCTCTATACAACCTTTCTCACAGCTTAATGTTCTTATTCCACTAACTACTCCTGCTTAGTCTTGGGGTGTGGGATACTTACCTGGTAAGGAGCACATAGTGACTTTCTGTAGTGTGGCATCATAGAATGAGAAATCAGACAGGGTAATATATTTTCAGTATCCACTCCCTTGCCTGGAGTTCTCTATAGAAAAATGTGGATGTGGTATCGGTATCTTCATGCTGTTCTAAGGTCTCATGCTTTCCCAGTGTTCTTCCATACCAATAAAAGGCCTCAAGCTCAAACAACACAATTGAGATGGCATTTAATGACACCATTTTATTTTTCATGGTGTTTACTTTTAAAGTCACCTTCTATTTATGGTATGTAATATTGCTTTTGTGATGAATGTGATATAATCTTTTCTTCCCTTATCAATAAGTGCATTCGGGTAGAAAAAGAAAGTTAATTTGAAGAAACATACATTGTGGTAAAGTGGTTCCTATAGGTGTCAGAAACTATGATTAATGATGTATATTTGTGGATAGAATTATTTGAATTTGTGCTATGGCTGTTCCATATCCAGAGCCTTACCTGTTCCTTAGATAACCTAAGAAAATGGAGTGTGTTGAAATAGGAAGAACTAGTTTGTTCTTTATAATAGTATCATAGATTATTGGAATTTGGCTGAGATGTCACCCCAACAAAATCTGAGGGGCTATCATGGTGTTTCTCTCCCATCTTGGACATCGAACAGGTTTTTATCATGGTAACTCTGACCTCTAGATTCATGTATATAATATTTAGTTTGGTTTCCCAGTGTCTGTCATGGAATGTGGCTGATATAAAATGCCAGCAGCACTATTCACAATAGCCAGAATCTGGAAACAACCAGAGTGCCTGAGAACTTATGACTGGATAAAGAAACTTCGGTCATCTGTACAATGGAATACTACACAGCTGTTAGGAAAAATGAAATTATGAAATTTGCCTATAAATGGATGGACATGGAGAGGAACATGTTGAGTGAAATTAGCCAGAAGAAAAAAGACAGATATAGATTGACTGCATTTATTTGCATGATATAAATGTATATATACAGTATGATACCAATATCCAAGGTTAGGCAAAACATGGTTCAGGAGATCTTGTCAATAGTGGAATCTACCACAAATGCGTGGGAGTTGAGGTTAGGTAAGACAGAGAAGGGAGCAGAGTGTTAATAACTGTCTAAAGGGATAATACCAGCCTAGAACTGAACATTGAATACAGGCAAAAAGATACACATGATAACCTATAAATGTATGTATTGTAATCCACAGTGTGTAAGAGAAGGAAGAAAAGAAAGAGAGAGAGAGAGAGAGAGAGAGAGAGAGAAATGAAATAAAGAACCTGCCATGGAGGCAGGCTAGGGGAGAGAGGGAGAGAATCAGGGACATTTGTGGTGGGAAATAGGCACTGGTAGAGGGATGGGTGCTGGAACACTGCATGACTGAAACCCAAACATGAACATATTTGTAACTGTAAATCTCACGGTGGTCTAATAAAATATTTAAAAAAAAAGAACGAGAGGAACTCTACAATCAAGAATATATAATGACAATTGGAGACAGGTAGGACAGTGGTAGTTTTCAGCTTTTTGGTTTTATTTGATGACTATCTCCTGCTTCTGTAGTTTGTGATTTTAATGATCTAAGGTGTCACCTTGGGTTTAAGAGGTGTGTGTGTATGTGTGTGTGTGTGTGTGTGTGTGTGTGTGTATGTGTGTGAGTGTGTGTGTGAAAATAAAAAGAAAATGCCTGGTAATTCTTAGGGGAACGATGGAGAAAATACATACTACTTTTTAGCCAATTCTCAGCCACACCACCAAAGGTGAAATGGAGAATAAGGTGAACATACAATCCATTTTTATCTCTGCTCACTTACTGAGCAGTAGTGATAAAACTGTTTAATGGTACAGCTCATGCATGGCATAGTTTCAATTTCCCCCCTTCTCTTTGAACCCTGGGACTTGACCTCCACTGGGCTGAAACACTCTGTGGCTTGGCCCTGCTGGTCTTGTGTCTAACCAAAGAACACAACAGGTAATACACAGAAACGCAGCAAGATAGAAGCTTGCTTGTCCCTAGTCTTTGTTTCTACCTGAGCTTTACCTTTATAAATTTGTAGCACTTGAAAGTATGTTTCCCCAGCCATTTCTGAATTGTAACAATTCCTTTTTTCCTGCTGACAAAATCTGAAATGTAGCCTGGAGCACTTTCTTGCCAACTAGAGTAGGATGTCAGACTTGAGATACGTGATAAAATACTACCGTTATGTGGAATAATGCTTTGAAATGTTGCCAGAGTGAGCATGCATGTAGAATGATTGAAATCGCCTGCAAATACAAATGGTAGCTCCGTGGCTCATCTGTAACCACGATGTAGGAAAACAGAGATATTCTTTTCCCTTCTTTGTAATTTGCACAGTCTCTTGTTGGAAACTAGGGATATTACACCAATGAAAGCAACTGCCATGTTTATGCCACACAGTTTTCCTAACAAATATACTTTCCCCACATAGTCATCTGTTCCGTGAGTTTCCCCCAAAACTCTAAGCTATTCCCATAGATAGACACTGCCATAAATGCTACTTTCCAAAAATCACAACACCAAACCCACATTTTAGGCAGGAATGTGGCAGTCATTCTTGCAATGCTAAAACTGACACACATTGTGTCTGCCTTACCAAATTAAAAAAATGCATAAATGAATGGAATTTAGCTCTCACTTCATCACTCTTCCTACATATATAAACACACACAATAGTGAATTCAATAAGAATTATAAGTGGGCTACATATTTCACTGTATCACTGTATCACTGTCTTCCCGTTCATCATCGATTTGCTCGAGCGGGCACCAGTAACATCTCGATATGACCTGTCTCATGCAAGTAGAGCCCAAGGGCACCTGCTTGCTCCAGGAACATAAAGAGTCTCAAACCATTCCATCAGGTCATGGGAATGAGGTCTATAATTGTTACTGGTATCTGACATATCAAATACGACACGGGTAGCTTGCCAGGCTCTGCTACATATTTATGACTCAATATTCTAAGGTGTTTATGCTTTCTCGGAGGGGGCTTTTCCATTTCACTTGGGCAGATCTCTGCAAAATATCTGTCCACCATCAAGTGCTGAGACCCTGGAGAGGTCCAGGTGGCGTCTGAGTAGCAGTGCCCAAGCTACAGCGAGGCCTCCTGCGCCCGCCTCCCGCCAGCCTCGTTAGCAGCCCTAGGCTCCTCTCCACCCAGTCTCTGCGGGAGGTCACACTCTCCCAACAACTCCATTTTGGGTTATGCTTTCAAGGGCCTTACTTTGTCGGGGAGCCTTGTAACAATTCCTATTTCGTAGGGCAGAAAACTGAGGCTCAGAGAGGTGAGACAGACTTGCTCAAGGTCACAAAGCGTGAGGCGGCAAGGCCGAGTGTCACTGCGGGCCTCGCTGCTCCAGGCCTATTCTGAGAACGCAGGGAGGCGTGGGTAGGGCCCAGGTGCTCCCTCGAGCCACTTCCAAAATGGTGGGGACAGTGGCTTCAGCAACACCGCATCTCTTCTGTCCACCTGATCCTGAGACTCACAGACATGGGGCAGAGCTGCTACCAGCTCTCCCTGTGCCCAGCCACTCACGAGGCACCCGGGAGGGATGGTGGGTTCTAGCCCTGGCCCGCCACACCAGCCGAGCCTCGCAACAAGCCAGACGACCCCCGCCCCCACTTCATGAGGGCCGCCATTTTCCACATCCGACCTCTCACTCATCAGAACTCCATCCAGCAGACGAGCCGTGACTACAAGAGTATGCCACTGCACGGCAAGCCTGGCAAGCTGCCCGTGTCGTATTTGATATGCCAAATACCAGTAACAATTATGTTAGGTCATATCCGTGACCTAATGTAATGGTTTGAGGCTCTTTATGTTTCTGGAGCGAGCAGATGCCCTTGGGTTCTACTAGCATGAGACAGGACATATGGAGATATTACTGGAGCCCCCTCGAGCAAATTGATGATGAACAGGATAGTGATAGTGATAGTGATAGTGATAGTGACTCTAAGGTGTTTATCATTTGTCAGGAATTTTACCCTACTTTGGGTAATTCTCACAAGATCCTGTATAACAAAGAGAGAATGATCTTTGTATTATTTTGAGAAAGCTGAGAAAGAGTAACTAATTTGCTCAACTCCCAGGGAGTTGGAAATGCAAATGCTATATCTAAGCTGTAAGACTTTGCTTATTTTCCTGCTAGGATACAGTCACTGGCCATTTTTCAGGTTTTCACAGAATACCTGACAGCCCAGAGCCCATGTACATGCTGCTCCCCCTCTCAGAAACACTCTTCATTCCTCTCTTCATATGATTAGCTGCCTCTCTCCTTCAGAGAAGCCCCTTACCTTATGATTTTCCACCAGAGGTTAGCCCTTTCCTTCCAAACATTCACTAAACTGGTCCATTTATTCACAGGGATCAGGACCTGGATTCCCATAGATTGGCTCTAGTGTCCACAGCAACTAGCCTAGTCTTGCCTGTAAGACTCACAAGCCAGCTGGGGAACAGGCACACTACATCCCTCCATGAGTCTGCTTTCTTTTGTAGTTGAGATCCAAGAAGAGAGAATGGTAAATCAATTTATGGTGGGCTTGTGTGCTGGATTTCCTCTGAGTCAACCAAATCATGTCTCAGAGACATGCTCTTTCCATCTCCCAAACAGCAAGTAATTTTGCAGGTCAAAATCTGAGATTTAAGAGAGTTATGGAATGTTAGGAAAAGTATGCACATAAATGTAGCAACTAGTGACAGTCACACTAAGAAGAATAGTAATATTGTGTGGAGCACAAGTTTATCAACCTTTGCCACTTATAAAATTCACAGCCAATTTAATTAAAAATGTAACAGCTCTGAAAGCTGCTAAAATGACTCGACAACAATCAATCATTTGTAATAGTGTTGAAGATCCATTAGGGACGTTGCTCTGGATGCCAACTTTTTTTAAGCTCAGATATTAGGGGCATTTCATTTTGCACAATTAATGTCACTGTATTAAAATATTGACTATCTATAAAGAAGAAAATACCAAACATCTTTATAACCCCCATTTATTATGGTCAAAACTTGCTTAGAAAGGTGCTTTGAATGTATTTATTATAAGCTGCACATTTCACATTCAGAAAATTAAAATGGTTTCTACTGACTAACTCATTTAATCATTTAGTTGATTTAATGAAAACACTGTGCATTTTTCTCTTGGTTGCTTAGATTAATACTGTCTGTTCTCTAGCAATCAAATATTGCAGAAGGCTTACATCTTATTCTCACTTTTATTTATTTAAAAATAAAGTTCTAATAGAATTTAAATGTTATCTTTTAAATCACTGAGAAGTTTTTCTTTTAGAAATAGTCTGTCTTATAAGACACATCACTAGCTATGACACTGTGACATTTATCCCTAACTTCCTTTTCCAACTTTTTTTAGAAAACAAAATACAGAGGAGAGGGAGTGGCAATTAAAACATAAATATGTATATATATTTGTGTATGATATATATATATATATATATATGTCTGTGTGTCTGTGTGTGTGAATTAGGTTTCCAGTGCTCCTAATTCATTAACAACATCAGCAACACTGTAGTGTCTCTTAAAATTCTGCTAAGAAGGGCCTCTGATTTATTATTGAGATTTTATGAGCTACGTGGGAGAATGAACCCATTAAAAATGTTAACTATAAGCATCTGGGTTTCATTTAATAAAGATTCCAAGCCAGTGTATAAAAGTGAATCCACGAAAATGTGGCACTCCTGTCCCATCATTCAAAAAACCTTTCCTTGTCAGTGAAATTTCACCATCGCAGTATAATATACAGTGTGGTCTCTACACTGCATATAAAAATAGCCATTGCTATTTTTAGGAGCATATAAATGGGCAGGTAACTCTCTCCACTTGAAGTGCCTCCAAGGACAATTTCTACAATGACATTTTAATAATTAGACTAGTTACAAAATAGTATAGTCAACTTAAATAATAAAATACTTTAAAAACAGCATTCCCAAATATTTGATGCTTCTTCACCAAAACACGTATTATAAAAGTCAAAGACTTGGTAGGATGGAAGACGCCAATGGTAGTATTTTATTATGAGCATACAGTGGTTTAAAAACTGTGGATGGGGCCGGTAGATAGCACAGCAGGGAGGGCGTTCACCTTGCATGTGACTGACCTGGGTTTGATCGGCATTTGTGCATAGTCCTAAAGGGTGAGTAAGAAAATCAATAGAAGGAACCCTTCAGGACTATGGACAAATGCCAACCTCTATGGGAAGCATTTGTGAACTTTTTCTTAATCTTTTCTGGATTTCATCCAGACTCTGTATCCATCCTTTGTCTTCTGTATTCCCAGTTTTCCTTCTGCTACTATTTTTATTACTGTTGTTGTTTGTTTGGGGCCGCATCTCATGGCTCTGTGCTCAAGGGTCACTCCTCCACATAGTATTGGGGATTCAACTCTGCCTGGTCAGCTACAGGCTCTAGCCCACCATGGAGTCTCTTGGTTCAGTAGTGGCCATGTACCTTTAGTAGGAACAGAGTCTTCTGTGCAGTTAAAAAAAACATTGCTGACAAAAAATATTCTTTCTATGTAGTTGGTAGCACTCTCAAGATGCTACTATTCACATTACCATTCTTCACAATAACTTCCTGAAAGGAGAGATGTTCAGAGGCCTGAGGTGGCAAACTTCAAGGGCATTAAGATTCAGCCATATCTGAGTCAACTGACCCTTTCCTTCACTTATAGGAGTTAATAAATTCTCTCCCCTTTCCTTAAGGTAGATTGACTTGGGCTTTATATCATTTATAGTCAAAGAAACTCACTTTTCCTTTACCACAATCTATTGACCATAGTATCTTAAGAGCATGGGGCTCACTTACTCCTGCATCCTTGTAACCAGTGCAAGCCCTGCCCTATATAAGCTTACCGAATGAATAAATCAACATACTTCTAGGCAGGTACATTTCCTCGGGGCTAGATGATTGGGGGTTAAGATTATCAACAAACTTTCATAAAGCAAGGAAGAGATCATACAGACATGGAGGAAGTGGAGATGTCAAGGTCAAATGGAAGAGAGAGGATGATGCTAAGTCAGATGAGATGAATCTTACAGGGGCTTAGAATAAGACAGTGGGATCTGTGCCGCCACAAAATGGATTTCACATTTCTGCATTCCTACAGTGACTAGGGCTTAATCATTATGACAGCAATTCTGCAGAAAATGGAATTAACAATCCCACATGCTTTGGAAATGTTAAATTGTTAATAAGGCCCTTAGAGCTTTGCTGCTGCTTTGAACTCTATGTCTGGTTGTGGGTCAAAGACAGGTGTATTAAACTATCACACTTGAGCTGGAAATTGAGGGTCTCTCAAAGCCTGCCTGGGACAGGATCTCTTCTACTATGGGCAAATGGAACTGACGCTTGGTTTTGGTTTTGAATCCTAAAACCTGGTCATGTCTAGCAAAATAGTTCAAGATATATTGAACTTTTCATGTGAAAAGTGTGAAAAGCATATGAAAAGCAGGAATTTTTTGAGGGGGTGGGGGAGAAAACTTTACAAGAGACACTATCACTATCACTATCACTATCTTCCCGTTCATCATCTATTTGCTAGAGCGGGCACCAGCAATATCTCCATATGTCCTGTCTCATGCTAGTAGAACCCAAAGGCATCCGCTTGCTCCAGGAACATAGAGAGCCTCAAACCATTATATTAGGTCACGGGAATGACCTAATATAAATGTTACTGGTATTTGGCATATCAAATACTACATGAGCAGCTTTCCAGGCTTGCTGTGCGGGTGGCATACTGTTGTAGTCACCTCTAAATAAAGCATTTATTGATAAACCGTGCGGCCGCTAGCAGCCGCGCTAGCCAGGCTGTGATAGTCTGGTCTGCTGGGTGGAGTTGTGACGAGAGGGAAGTCCGGATGTGGAAAATGGAGGGCCCCATGGAGTAGTGGAGAGTGGTCTGGCTTGTTTTGAGGCTCTGCTGAAGTGGCAGGCCAGGGCTAGAACCCGCCATGCCTCCCGGGCGCCCCACAAGCAGCTGGGCACAGGGAGAGCAAGGAACAGCTCTGCTCCATGTCTGAGAGTCTCTGGTTCAGCATACATACATAGTATTCTGTACTGCCTGGTAAAAATATTTTCTCATGCTACCACAATCATCGTGGGACTAGCTAGATCTTACCAGATTATTTGCCTGGCCACGTTGGATCTCTAAGTAATTCGACCAGAGAGAAATGCTGTTTGCCTCCAAGTAAGCAAGCATGGCCCCCTGATAACTCAAAGGCAACTAAAATACAAAACTACCGTGAAGTAGACGAGACTCTTGTGAAGGATAACTCAAAGGCAACTAAAATACAAAACTACCGTGAAGTAGACGAGACTCTTGTGAAGGATAACTCAAAGGCAACTAAAATACAAAACTACCGTGAAGTAGACGAGACTCTTGTGAAGGCTTGGAGAAATATTTAACTGGCATTAGTATTAGTCTTTGGTACAAAGACATGCCATCTCAGAAACCCCCTTCTCTACCCTATAAAAGGCAATTCCAGGCAGATCTTGGCTCAAGACATTAGGTGAGGTGCTGGGAGAAATTACCTGAGGGCATTTGATCCTTCCTGCCAGGGAAGTTACATTTAGCTTATAGCTTCTCCCAGCCCTGCTAGGAGGCTTTGAATTAGCTCTGGGTCCTTGTAAACAGCCAGATAGTCTCCTGAAGTTGCTACATTTCTATAGAGCTATTTTCCTGTTTTCATCTCTAGATAGCCCAGCCCAGAATGGGCTGGGCTGGGGAGTTTGGGCAGATTTCTAGCTATAAGCTGGAAGAAGAAAGAAGCTCTCTTTTTTCTCCCTTTTTGCCATTTCGGCTTCCCTTGGCGTTTTGCTTCTCCGTCCTCTCCATTTTCTGTTGGGCCTCAACACGTGGTGGCAGCCATCTTGGCCTACACCTGGCTGGGGCCTAGCTGGGAACCCAGAGTCCGGAGGTTTTCCCTGCTCTTGGATTGTATATTGGAACCTGTGATAGTAAAGCCCTTTTAAAACTGCATCGGATTCCTGAGTCTTCATCCATTCCCGCCGGCTTCGGAGAATGGATGAAGAAAGGAAGGAAGGAAGGAAGGAAGGAAGGAAGGAAGGAAGGAAGGAAGGAAGGAAGGAAGGAAGGAAGGAAGGAAGGAAGGAAGGAAGGAAGGAAGGAAGGAAGGAAGGAAGGAAGGAAGGAAGGAAGGAAGGAAGGAAGGAAGGAAGGAAGGAAGGAAGGAAGGAAGGAAGGAAGGAAGGAAGGAAGGAAGGAAGGAAGGAAGGAAGGAAGGAAGGAAGGGGAAGGAAGGAAGGAAGGAAGGAAGGAAGGAAGGAAGGAAGGAAGGAAGGAAGGAAGGAAGGAAGGAAGGAAGGTAGGTCAGGTGTCAGGAGCGCCGCCAGGGTCCCCGACAGTGTCGGGAAGTGAGTTCCCTACAAGAGACAGTTGATTGAAATTTATGAAAAAATATAGACTAAGGCGTTCATCTTACTGACTCATTTGAAAATTAAAGTCGGTTCTTTCTCTACTTCATGAGTAGGAATGTGACATGATTGGGAGAGGTACTTGAGAGGAAGCCCAGTAAAGAATGGGGTTGTCTTTTTTTTGTTCTCTGACTCAGGGATGCCATTAGTCCTATGTTGGCCCACATAACATTTTCCCACCTGCCTTTCACATGGATGCTTTTTCCCATCTGCCTTTCACATGAATATGAACTTTCAGTAGATTATTATTATTTTTTTTTGGTCACACTCAGCAATGTTCAGACATTACTCCTGTCTCTGCACTCAGGAATTACTCCTGGCTGTGCTCAGGGAACCATATGGGATGCTGGAGATTGAACCCCTGTCAGCTGTGTACTAGAAAATGACCTACCCGCTGTTCTATTGCTCTGGCCCCACTTTCAGTAGACTTTTAAACATGGGACACATTTAAGAATCCATTAATCTCACTGCCATGTATACAGAATGTTTTGCATAAACATAGCCAGAAATGCCATTTAACCATGAAAAAGGAACTGACACTCCCCATCATGCCAGATGCTCTATCAGATAAATATCACACGTGGTTTTTTTTTAGAGAACTACTATGTGGTTTGAGAACATCTGTAGTTTTCCAGAACATATTGTGTTGTCAGAAGTTGATTTGAACTAAATATTAGACAAGAGATATTCCTTTGAAGGTTGTGCACTAAATTTTTCCATTATAGTTATAGTACAAATGATTCCTTCCAAAAAAGCATCAGACAGAATTAAAAATGTGTTAGTCCATCATTACCACAACCTGATACCAGCTACACTTATTTGATCAATAATGGTGTTCATTTCTGTTTCAGAAATTTAAAAAATACATAGATAAAAAAATGAAATTTCCCTAATTGTTACATTGATTTACTATGTAATTACAGTAAAAACATTAGTTGTTCTTAGATTAACAACAGCTGTACCATTATGAACAGAAACCCTGAAAAACTCCAAGCACTATATATGAAGAGCTTTTATACATAACATTTAATCACCTCAATTGTCCTCTAAGGCAGTTATTGTTACTGCGCTATCCGAGAACTGAGATCTAGTATCTGAGAACAGGTTCTTTAGAATATTTGCTGTACTCTCCTCTACTGTCACCCAGATTCTTTGAGGGTACTGCCAAGATAATCTCAATTTACAATTCTGATCCCAAGCCCTGTTTTGCTTTTCTTGTCAAAGTTCATGCACCCTGTTCCATAAAAAACACAGAGGAAGGTCCTTTTGTGGTTTAGAATAAAGTAAATTTAAGTAAATTTCCTTATTTATCTATCCATGCTAGCTGCATGGTCACTGGATGAGTACAAAGAGGTTTCCTCATCCGTTCTTAACAGCATAGCAACTACAACAGGTTTGACAGAATGTAATGCACCTGGCACAAAGCCTAGCATATAGTAATTATTCAGTAAATTGTTAGTATTATTAATAATGACAATAATAGTTCTCATTAGCTTCATATAAGATAGCATCAAATCAGGATATGGGGATCAAAACAAACCAAACAACACAATGAAGGTCAATTTAATTGTGTGTTAACAACAAAAAGGTCAGATCCCCTCAACAAGCTGACTAGAGCTACAGTCACTTAGAATGGTAGGCTTAAAGCATGCCTTTTCTTATTAATTCAAACAATCATTTCTTTTCATAAATCCATGATTATTCAAGTGTTATTATAACACACAATGGATGTGTCTTAATGCTTGTCTATTTGAGGTGTTATGCCTACCAATCCAACCCTGGTCGTGGAATATGTTCCCCACTAGGCTATAGCCAAGAGGTTGGACGCTGTCTGAGTGACTTACAAAGCAACAAGAGAGGGTTTAACCCTAGTTTTCAAAGTAGATAATGTTTTCTAGTGACAGGGAAGCTATTGTTATGATGAAAGACTAATGTTTCTGCTCCTGCATAACATGTTGGCTCAGGTCACTCTTCTTGAATGTTTTCTGACATCCTTTAATTGTTTCCAATTAAAGGAGCATAAAATCCAAATTTCTAATCCTTTATCATCTGTCTTCAGTCAGTTTTCTCCTTCCTCCTAGACTCATTCTTGGATTTCTTTTAAACACCTGGGGTCCTTGAAGCCTGAGCCCTTTGTATCATCCCTTCTCCCTAGATCTCTGACACCTTACTCAGGTTTTCATGATCTTCCTTTGTCTGCTAGTTTCAGCTGTAATGTCAGTGTTCAGAGTGACCTCTGTGAAAGTTACTACACTATCACAGCTCTTCCTAGTCATTTCTTCAGTTTCCAATGTAACCTGAAATCACCTTACTTGTGTCTTGTGTCTTGTGACACAGTACTCCAGTATTTGAGAGAAGAACCCACACCTGTCCTGCATACTGTTGCACATCCTTCTCTTGGCACATGGGCAATGCTCAATACATTCTTGTGGATGAAGATGGAGAGAACTATCAATAGACCAAGTCAGGTGCTGTTCTAATTTATTCCCTGTCCAGCTATGTTCCTAAGTGAACTTCTTCCCTCTCTGAATCTTGGTTGTTGCCTTTTCTCCCTGCTAAGTAAGACTGAAACTGCTCTTCCTTTCTCACAGAATTTCTCTGATGAACATGTGAAATTCACATGTATGCCATGATGAAAACACTTTATAAATTGTGAGAGATCACCAAGCATGTAAAATAAATTTTGTTTACCGGTCACCAAATATTGGATGTGTTTTTCTTAAAGCACAGGCCTGGGCCAGAACCCAAAATTATACTGCTTTCAATGGAAAAGGGTGTAGTAATCCCTTAGTGATGTCTGCATTAAGATAAGTGGGGGAGGGCGGGATGGGGGGGTATGGCGTTTAGCAGTATGTGTGCCACATATTGGCTATCTGCCAAAGAAAAGCAGAAAAAATATAAAAGGCAAAATTGATATTTTAAAAATACGTTCCTCAAATTTTAACTTTGGTGTTTCTAGAATAACTGGTGTTTCTGGAGAGTAGAATTTTATATTTACTCTTCTTCCTTTGCACTGCCACCATCTATTCCACTGACCAAATTACTTTCATTGTAAAAGCTAATTATACAAACCTATTAATTGTTATCATATGTTTAATATTATTGCTATAATTATAAGATTATTTGTGTAATATTTAGAAGAGAAAAGCATGAGGCAGGAAAGGAAAACATTATAGTCTCATGGGTAACAGCAGTATAAATCACTTACCACAATACCAGCACAAATTTCCCAATAGTTAAAGCCACTTGCCTTCCATGAAACCAAAATATTATTTGTCTATTACTTTTGGATGAATAATACATATATAAAAGTTTCTCTCCTTTTTACCTCTCAGTAATCAGTCATCTATCTCTGTCTCTGTCCCTGTCTCTCTCTCTCTCCTATTACATGATTTTAAGGCATTGAGACAGATTTTAATTCATTTAATAATTAGGTCAATAAAAGCCATTATAGCTGAGAGCTCCATTAAAAGTCCATAATGTTACATTAATGGGAGAAAAAAATAATACAGTCTATTGGAATTTTTCCATGAAATTAATATTAGATAATTTTAGTGGGTGGTTTAAATAGCTTAAATAGACATTTTATTAACTAAAGTAATCATGGACTTAAAACAAATGAAAATTATTACATTCGCTATGATAAAGTATCCATGTTCACAGGATTTTATCAGGTCTGTTTCGGTGAATAATGAACATTGACTACCATAGAACAGTATATCAAACTTGTCTGGATCACTGCCCATGGCCTTAGAGACTGCTAGTTTGTGTATTGCTTCTTGAGCACCATGGCTCCATTTCTCAGAGCCACTCTGCCGGAACAGTTAATGCTAAGACATAGAAGGGATGTTCACACTGTGCACAGATGCTACCGTAACTCAAGTTCATTAGCTTCATCACCAAAGGTCACTTGATATCCTGTTATTCATCGATTTGCTTGAGCGGGCGCCAGTAATGTTTCCATTTGACCCCATCACGTGCCAGTGTAGTCCAATGGCATCTGGTTGTTTCGGGAATATTAAGAGCCTTGAACTGTTCCTTCAGGGTCTTGATAAGGAAGTCTGACCATCTTGTAGGTGGGTGGCCACGCGATCTTTTGACATCCCATGGGATCTAATCGGAAATGGCTCTAGTCCAATGAGTTGATCTCCAGATCGCATTATATGACCAGTCCATCTGATTTTTGATGTCCTGGTAGACAAGACAGCATCCTTGATATTAGAATAGTGACAGAGGTTGGTACTCCAGATTCCTTCTCTCACTTGAGTGATACGTGATATTCCAAACATGGCTCTTTCGACTCCTCTTTGGGAGACCCGAACTGTATTCTCATCCTGCGTTGTTAGGACTCAGGTCTCCAAGGCATATGTTAATGCAGGGAGAACCGTGGAGTCAAAGAGATGTGCCTAGAGCCAGAGGTTCTTTGTTCTTTTGGCTATTGCTTTGATTTTTTTTTAAGTATTTTATTATACCACCGTGAGATATACAAATAAAAAAGATATACAATTAAAAAGTTCATGTTTGGGTTTTGGTCATACAGTGTTCCAGCACCCGTCCCTCCACCAGTGCCCATCTCCCACCAACAACATCCCCGGTTCCCTCCCCTTCCCCAGCCCACCTCCATGGCAGGTTCTTTATTTCTTTCCCTTTCTCTCTCTTTCTCTTTTCCTTCCCTTCCAGACTATGGATTACAGAACATACATTAAAAGGTTGTCATGTGTATCCTTTTGCCTCTATTTAATGCTCAGTTCTAGGTTGGCATTAGTACCCTCGACAATTATTAGCACCCTGTTCCATTTTCTGTCTTACCTAACCTCTGACTCCCACACGTTTGTGATAATTTCCACCTTTGACAAGACCTCCTGATATATGTTTCACTTGACCTTGGATATTGGTATCATAATATGTACATATATATTTATGCCATGCAAATAAATGCAGTCATTCTGTATCTGTCTCTCTCCTTCTGGCTAATTTCACTCAACATAATCTTCTCCATGTCCATCCATTTATAGGCAAATTTTATAACTTCATTTTTCCTAACAGCTGCATAGTATTCACATCTGAATAATCAGAACAAACAGAGACTCAGAGTCAAAGGTTGGAAGACCATTCTCCATGCAAACAACTCCTCCAAAAAGCCGGTTTGGCCATATTAGTATCTGCTTTGATGTTTTTGAAGGCAGTCCATGCTGCTCTTTTCCTCCTGCGTAGCTCAGGTTTTAGGTCGTTTATCATGTTGATTTCTTGACCTAGGTATACATAGACGTTGAATTCAGAGATGTTTGTTTCATTGAGAGTGAATGGGGCCTCCAGAACTCGTTCATTTTTCATGAACATAGTTTTGTTGAGATTCAGCTGTAGACCTATCTTTCCACATTCTCGGTCAAAGTCAGTCAGCATTTGTGCCACTTGGCTAATGTTTGGTGTTATTAGAACAATGTCATCAGTAAAGTGTAAGTGGTGCAGTTGCCGGCCGTCTATCTTCACTCCCATTCCTTCCCATTCTAATTGTCGCATGATGTTCTCCAGGGTGGTGCTGAAGAGTTTTGGTGAAATGGTACTAGCCTGCCGAACCCCTCTTTTAATGTTGATGATCACTTCCCTGTAGAATGGTGAGATCCTGGTGGTGAAACTGTAATATAGCTCATGAAGGATCTTATATTGTGTTTGAATGCCCTGTTTGGCTAGGGCTTCCATGACCGCTTCAGTCTCCACAGAATCAAAGGCTTTCTTTAAATCAATGAACGTGAGACAGAGCGGCATCTTGAATCTCTATAGACTTCAATGAGTTTGGTTATCATGTGGATATGGTCAATTGTGCTGAATCCTTTTCAGAAGCCAGCTTGTTCGCATGGTTGTTCTTCATCTAATGTTCTGCCAATCCTGTTCAAGATGAGTCGTGTGAACAGTTTGTAGATGACAGACAATGGGCAGATGGGGTGATAGTTGCCAATGTTGTGAATGTCTCCTTCTTGAGCAGTAGAACTGTCCTGCTGGTTTTCCAGCAGAGCCTGGCAAGCTGTCTGATACGTATTCAGTATGCCAAAACCAGTAATTTATCACCAAAGGTAGAGAATAAAATGAACTGAAGTAATAGTTTTCAACCGTATTATACTTAAACACTGGCACTAGTACTGGCAGTTGAGAGCTACTGAAATAAAGTATCCTCAATATACAGCTATGTGATTTGGAAAAATTCTGGACGGATGAGAGGGAAGATTACATTAAGGGGTTACTTTCTGACCAAAGGACTCAAAGGATTCTGAAATTATTCAGATATGTGAGTCCCTGTGTAAAACCTCACCAGAGCCAGTGGGTACTAGCAACAATTTCGTAACCAAACATACCAAAGTAGACAGGGATTCAGGGGCAATTGATATGAATCAAAGGCCATGTTCACAGATACGCCTAACAAAATTGCACTAGGACAGTATATTTGCTAACGAACCAAAAAGAGGGAGTGACTAAAACATGTTAAGGGTATATAAGGAATGCAGGCTTTTGGAACAATAAGGTTTACAGGTGATCTTAGCATCCTTGTGTTTAATAGTATGTCCTCAGAAAGATAGTTCACCTCTCTAATTTTAGTTTCTACTCCTTGAAAATAGGGACTAATAGTTTATGCTTGTTGGGAGAAATTTAAAGAGATTACAGATAAACAATATCTAGTATGTTACAGATAAACATTATTTAGTACCTGGCACATAGTTAGGGCTATTCTTGTTGTTTTGGCTCACATGCCAAAACAACACATATAGTCCCACTTGGGAAAACATGTAGTTCCAGGGAGCAAATCTGGGCCTCTGGCATACAAATTATTTGCTTGGCCTATTGACCTATTTTGGGGATACAGTGCTGTTCTATAGTAGAAAGAGGCATCCCAAAGGACATTCATGAGAACTCAAAATTTACTTCCTAGGAAAATTAAAACATGTATGGAAGGGTGGCCTGCCTGTTAATGCGAAAGTAGCCCACAGCTGAACATCCCACCAGAGTCGTCAAATATGTTAATACAAAAGTGGAATTTCCTGTGCTTAAGGGTTCTTGAGAATTGCATGAAAGATTTGCATACAAAAGTCAAATGAAGGAAAGCTAGTTTATTGTAAAGATGTTTCAAGGTTCCTCCCCAGATGTCTAGGGCTCTCTATTACCCGTGGACGATGTCCTGGTCCTGTCTCTAAAGCTGACCAGTCCAGTGTATGACTTCTCTGACCTGTTCCACGTAGTCTACTCCACTCCCGTGAATGATGGCCAGGTCCTGTTTCTGCTCTGCTCTCTCTGGTCCGCAAACACTTTCCCAGCCTTCTGTGCCCTACCCTGAGCCTCCAAGCGCAGCCTGTCCTGTGCTATCCTGGGTATCCAAACCCAGCCTTCACCTGTATCTGCCCTTGCCAGATCTTGTGTGGCTTACCTGTACTGGGCCCTGTATCTAGGCATGCCGCCCCACCTGATCTGGACAGAGGGAGCTGGCAAGAGAGTGAGAGAGAGTCTGCAAGAACGGCCCCCTGAGAGAGAGGGAAAGAGAGAGAAAGAGAGAAAGAGAGAGAGGGGGAGGGAGGGGAGAGAGAGAGAGAGAGAGCCTGGGGCTCCCTTTTCAAATTGCATTTTCAATGTCCGGATTCTACAGCTGTCAGAGCTCCACCCAAGAGAGAAGCTAATCTCAAGCCCAGCTCGTCAGAACCTCACCCTACAGAGAAGCCTATTTCATGGACACAGATGGAGCTGCTACTGGCACTTCCTGTTGTGCACGGCCGCTTTGCAGCCATCTGGTATATCAGTAAATGCAAAAACTTTGAGCAACTGCACGGCAGAGCCTGGCAAGCTACCCGTGTAGTATTTGCTATGCCAAAACCAGTAATAATAATAGACCTCATTCCCATGACCTGAAGGAATGGTTTAAGGCTCTTATTTTTCCTGGAACGAGCAGAGGCCATTGGGCTATACTAGCATGTGAACAGGGACAAATGAAGATGTTACTGGTACCTGCATGAGCAAATCGTTGAACAACGGAAAGACAAGTGATACAAGTGAAGGAAAATCATGTATGGAAGGCCTTTGTTAATCTCCACTTGCATTAGCACATATGTGCTCTCAGAAAGATATGCACTAAGGCACTCATGCTGAATCTGCATGAAATCCTGGGAAGATTCAAATCTCTCTGTGGACTTCTATTTCCTTCCAGGGGAGATTCTGAGTAAAATTAGAAACAATAGGATATTGAAATATTTTATTAAGTTAACTTATTTTTATATGTATATATGGGGCCAGAGTGATATAGTCAATGGGGAGGGCACTAGCCTTGCACTTGGTCAACCTGGGTTTGATCCCTGTATCCATCAGAAGTGATTCCTGAGTGTAAAGTTAGGAGCAACTGCTGAGCACTGTTGAGTGTGGCCCAAAAACAAACTAAAAATACTTGTAATACTTCCAATTGTGCTTAGTAATCACTCCTAGTGTGGCTCTGGGACTATATGTATTGCTGGAGATCACACCCAGGCCCGATCTATGTGAGGCAAAGGCCTTGCCAGATATACTAGCTCTCTGGGCCCTGAAATATTTTAAATTCAATTTTGTTTTGTTTCTGTTTTGGGGCCACACCTAGTGGTGTTCAGGGCTTACTCCTGGCTAGTAGTCAGAGATCACTCCAAGTGGTGGTTGGGGGGCTAAATGGCATGCCTAGAATAGAATCTGGGACAGTCACATGCAAAACAAGCACCCTATCCATGGTACTATTGTTCCTGCTTTAAACTCAGTTTCAAGCACTCCCATTAGAAATTATCATCTTATCATATAAGGATGTTCCTCAAAGGCATGGATCAGCTGGCATAGGCAACATTTTTAACCAGTGAGTACATTAGGGAGACAGGTTGGGAGCAGAAAACCCACATTTGACCTTCATGAGTTCTAAGACTTATGGTTTGTGAAGATGAGCACATGCCATAATGGACAAGGTATACATATATGCAAATTAGAGAATTGAGAAAATATTAGAATATCCTTAGATGGCAATATTTTGTGTTTTTTTCTCCTCCCCTTCCCTTTTGTTGTAGTTGCAATGACCAGAGGTCACATATATTCTTGGTCATAGTGTTCACATACTCTTAGTTGCAGTGCGTCTTTCACACATTTGCTGGGTTGCATTCTTTATTTGGGCTGTAGCATACCATCTATTTGTAGTGGTCTATACCTTTGTAGCTGTGGTCACAGAGGGATCATACACTTTCACTATAGTTTTTTCACTAGTTTGCACACACATGTCTGTGTGCTGGAAAATACCACAGTGTTGGTACAACAGGAGTCAGGATGACCACACTTGGCTCATACATGACAGACAGTACTAGTAGTTGAACTTAAAGCAACTCTTTTAGAGGAATTGGTCAGGGCACTGGGAATCTTAGCTATATATTTTAGATGAATTTATAAAGTCAGAACCAGCTCAGGCCCATTCTAAGACCTATTAAAAATAATTTAGCAGCCCTTCCTTGATAATGTCCTAGCAATGGATAGTAAGGTAGGCTAGCTTAGTAAAAACTTCTAAAACTGGCTTTGGAGAAAAAGTATACTCTCTATCTTACTGGGATGTTTCCTATCCCTATATACACTGGATGAACAACCTTTTCCTTTCTAGCATAGTGTGGTGTGCACCCATTTCCTAGGAGTTCTGTACACTTCAAGTTGGGGTATGTAACTAATTTATGGTACTCTCTCTTTTAGCCTAAACAACAAAATGTACACTTTTGAAACTCTCTCTGTCTCTCTCCTCCTTCACATTTCCTGAATAAAACTTAGCTTTACTCTTCACCTTCTCCTGAAATTCTTTCTATGCAAGAACAGACAAGTCTGGAAAACCTGGTTGGAAAGTAGGAATTTGAGGTTGATATTAAAGAAGTTTGACAACTGCAAAATCCTGTAAAATAAAACCCCCAAATCATCTACTCAACTTACTTTGGAGGGAATGTTAAAGAGATGAGAATTCTTTTTGTGCAATTCATTTCATATAGTTTGTGATAATATTGGGTATTAACTTTGCATTCACTATTCCTGTGGCAAGTACTTACTTTTGCTAAAATTGCCAAATATTCTCTGGAATAGAGAATCTTATCAGAAAATTGATCTCTAACATATAAAGGCATCTTGCAGGAGAAAAGTCCCTTTGGGAGAATTTTTTTTTAAATGGTTGCCTGCAGGCCTTTCACAATCGTGGGGAAATTTGGAGATTGCTCAGATATTGTTTCCTCGGGACAGGGAGAAAGGAACAAAGAGAAGCATAATACTGTGATTTTAGAGGCTACTACCATTTTCTAGTTTATTCAGTGAGGGCAGGAGAGGTTAATAACAAGGAACTACAAACCATTCAGGAATACAAAATTATTTACAAAAAATCAGCTTGTGCATGGCATCCTTTCCCATTACTCTGACAATTGCCAAGCAGTGCATGCTCACTCAGTATTATTTAAATTAAATTATCAAATGCAAATGCTAAATATGGATCTCTCAGCAAAGTGCTGGATTATAGCACCAAGTCCCCTATTTAGACTAAAAGCTGATTACTGGTTCTGGAGCTATAAACCTGTCAGACCATAATTTAATTGCTTTGCAGGTAGAGGAATATGCAGAATCCTTGTTCTTATTCTGGATCTCAACAGGACTCTTTAATACAACATAATGATTATAAACACATACACAAAGTCTTCACTTGGCACCTGTTTATGGGAAAAGAAGCTATAGTGAATTTTAGTAAAGCTCAAGGAACTAGGCAGTGCCAGATTTTTTAATCACTACGCAAATGAAGTGGCCCAAGCTTTTTATTTCGGTTCACAGAGTTAAGGATGCAGTTTCAAAATGGGTTTAAAGCTCTAATGAATTTCAGGTGTAAAGGACCACCTAACAGCTAATTTGCTTCCTGCATTCAGCTAAGCTGTTAACCAGAAGCAGCCAACATGTGCACCTCTTCCTTGGGCCACCAGTGAACACAGATGTTACAATCAATACTTATTAACACCAAGACCAGGACCAGAGGTATAATCACGGAAGGGGAGAGTCTTCAGTAGACTTTGCAAGCACTTTCGGAGCATTCAAGTTACTGAGTTAAGACAAAATACTAGTAGGTCAGAGAGACTGCACAGAGTGTAAAATGTTTGGCTTTGCACTCAGCAAACTGTGATCCGTGCCAGCGGAGTGATCCCTGGGGACAGAGTCAGGAGTAAGCCCTGAGCACTACTGGAGATGGGTGGCAGAGGAGAGAGAGCAAAGGGTTACCTATTTCCTGGAGCTTTCCAGGATACCGTCAGGATATTCCCAAAGAACTTGGGGATCTGGACAAACTGACTCCCCTAGATGAGAAACGGAGGCTGGAGGTGAATCACCTAATACCACACTTTCCAAACCAGTAGCACAAACTCTTAACTTAAAATCATATTCTCCCTCCCTATTTTACACAAAAATACTGGATATTCCTGCTCACATAGGAATGGAGTGACCTTACAATATGGGGTCTAATTTGTATGATGGATTTTCATAAAGCGATATTTAAAAATTTTAGAATTACACAATTAAGGGACTGGAGAAATGGTATAGTGGATAGAGCATTTGCCTTGCTCGTGGCCAACTCTGAATTCAATCCCTATGTCCCTGGGGAATCCCCAGGAGTAATTCCTGAGTGTACAGCCAGGAAGAGATCCAGACCCATCCACTTCAGACCCACAGCTGAGCTCCTCAGCCGGCCCCACGTGGAAGCAACCCATGGAGCTGACCTCCCGGTAAGAGGCTCTGCCAACCCCTGGCCTAGTCCAACACTGCTCCAAGGGTTTGCTCACCTGTGCAGGGAAGAGACCACACTGGCCAGACTTGGAGTGGAGATTTGGGCTCTGCCATTTCCTCTGCCTGCATGCCAGCTACCCTGGAGGAGAGACCCACCCATGCCAGACCCAGAGCTAATCTGCAAGCCCGGAAGAGATCCAGACCTATCCACTTCAGACCCACAGCTGCGCTGCTCGGCCTGCCCCATGTGGAAGCAACCCATGGAGTTGACCTCCCGGTAAGGGGCTTGGCCAGCCCCTGACCAAGTCCAACATTGCTCCAAGGGTTTGTTCCCCTGTGCAGGGAAGAGACCACGCTGGCCGGACTCGGAGTGGAGAATTGGGATCCGCCCTTTTCTGGGTCTCCATGCCAGCTACCTCGAACAGAGACCCACCCACACCAGACCCACAGCAACACGGCCACGCGATAGTCTTAGGTAATACTGATTTTTAGGCTAAGAGCCTTCCCAGGATCTTTCACATTTATACACTGCATACAGTTCTAGACAGGTTCTAACTGATATCCGTCATCCCAGTAAGCATAGCAAAGGAGCCAGAGCAACCCACACATCATGTGGTCAGTCATTCTCACCATCCAGACTTCATAGTTCCTCAGAGCTTCATCCAAGAGAAAACCTGATCTTTCCCCTTTAAGTTTCATCAGTAAATGCTCGAGATGAGAGCCTTCTACTGAGAGTATACCACCTACATGGCAGAGCCTGGCAAGCTACCTGTGTTTTATTTATTTATTTATTTATTTATTTTGCTTTTTGGGTCACACCTGGCAATGCTCAGTGGTTTCTCCTGGCTCTGCACTCAGGGATTACTCCTGGCGGTGCTCAGGGTACCATATGGGATGCCGGGATCAAACCGGGCCGGCATGGGCCAGCTGCGTGCAAGGCAAATGCCCTACCGGCTGAACTATCACTCTGGCCCCTACCCATGTTTTATTTGTTATGCCAAAAACTAGTAAAATTATGGACTTCAATTCCATGACCTGAAGAATGGTTTGAGGCTCTTCCTGTCCCTGGAGCAAGCAGATGCTCTTGGGTTACACTTGCTTATGACAGGACGTATGGAGATGTTACTGGTGCCCACTTGTGCAATTCGATGAACAACGGGAAGACAGTGACAGTGATACAGTGATACAGCCAGGAGTAACCACTAAGCACAACTGAGTGTAACCCCTCCCCCCAAAAAAATAAAGAATTATGCAATTGAGTCTACTCTTTTGTATGCTGCTGCTAAATTCAAAGATCTAGCACTTAAGGTACACTAGGTGCCTGGCCTATGCTTCTTGTAACCTTCCATAAAAATCCTCACAGCAACTCCATAACCTTAAAGGAAATATTCATCCTTTTACCTACAATGACTATACAGCTGTCAGAAATGATTCACACCATGATTTGGGAGTAGAATATAAATGTTTGTTTGTCCCATTTTTGGAGGTACATTTTAACAACTTCTTATGATTGATCTGTCATCATATTTGTTTCACAAAATCATTTTTGTAATTTTTTTCTGAATAAAAACTGGGTAAAAATCTGCCAAGATGTTAATAGTGGTTGTTCAGATGGTGAAAATATAATCATCATATTCTTCTTTGTCTAAGTCTAATGGTTTGTTTCCATAAGCACATGGAAACAATTAAAAATACAGATTACAGATTAAAAGCAGTCATTTACAAGTATCACAGAACAAGTAGAAGGAAGTACAAACTTTTTATTAAAAAGTAATAAGAATCATTGGGTTGGAGCAATAGTACTGCAGGAGGGCATTTACCTTGCACTGGCCGACCAGGGTTTGGTCCTGGCAGCCCATATGATCCCCAACGCACTGCCAGGAGTAATTCCTGAGCACATTCTCTGAGTCTCTTTTGAGACTCAGACCCAGGAGTAACCTCTGAGCATTGCTGGTGTGACCCAAAAGGAA
Source organism: Cryptotis parvus (assembly GCA_021461705.1). Lineage (NCBI taxonomy): Eukaryota > Metazoa > Chordata > Mammalia > Eulipotyphla > Soricidae > Cryptotis > Cryptotis parvus. Next base: position 52,475 of record JAJIBD010029031.1, read on the forward strand.
AAAAAAATAAAAAGGAGTAATAATCAACTCTTATTAAATACTCTGTGTCAATGCCAGGTATAACCCAGGCATCTCTTCTATACATGGTCCCATAGATTTCTTCCAACAGCTCTGGGAAGTAGACATTACTGTCTTTACAAACATGCACAGACTAAGATTTTCTCTGGAATAAGGTTTTCAGTGGATAGGGACCATTGCACGCTCAGTGGATAACATCCTAACTCACCTATCTGACCCAAGGTTTTAGGTCTGATTGCCCTGTCCTTGCTCATACTCTGGGCCCCAGTTACTACAGTTTCTGGCCATAGGTTCTAAGGTTCATGCCTTTGCTCACATATTACCTTCTGTTTGGAAAGCCTGCTTTCATCCATTCTTCTAAACTCATATAATTATCACCCCCTCCAAAATAATTTTTTGAGACTCAGTTCTGTAAGTTACTAGCCTTTCCACATTAACTGTAGATTCCAGTTTGCCATTTGGCAGCCCAAGACTGCTTTGGCTTTCCATATACTTTCTATAGGAGAGAGATAACAATCAATCATTGTAGTGTACCTGCCTTGTACATGACTGACCCAGGTTTGATCCCTGGCACCCCACATAGTTCTCAAAGTTCTGCCAGGAATGATCCCTGAATTTCAGACCAAGATTATGCCCTGAGTACTGCCAGGCGTAGATGAAAAGCAAAACAAAACATAAAACACCAAACAAACAACAAAAAAGGAAAAGATAAAAATTTCTATGAAGTATTTTTAGAAGACTTAAAGATAGTTATCAATACTCACAACCGGAGACATTTTGAACAAAAAATCTATGCGCTATTTTGACCCTGGCTCCCCTTTTCCTCCTGGAAATAATAATTTTAGTGGCCAAGGGGGTAGTTTTGATGGTAGAGAAACTGCTTTTCACAGGTGAGCCTTTAGATTTAATCCCTGGCATTTCAAGTCTACCCAGAACTTCTGGATCTGACTAATCACAGTATCAGACAAAAACTTAATTTCGCTCTTACACCACCCCATGAAATGAGGAGTAACAGGGCTCCACAGTAACAAGGGTGTAGTTACAATAACAGATGGTCCAAATCCGCATCCTAACCCAGGATAAGGTTAGGACGTTATCAAAACGATTCCCATATATATATATACTACAAATGATCAATGTGATTGTGATTGGAGCAGGTCAAGGGAGCTGGTGGGAGAAGGGGATTGGGTGGAGGCGGGGGGTCTTACGTGGCAGTGGGGGCACACTGGTGGTGGGAGAGGTGTCAAACGATGAATGCTGGTAACAACTGTACTGTGAACAAAATTTGTACTTTGAAAATCATGGTGTTTTAATAAACTTTAAAAAAATGAGGAGTGCTAGCTTGACATTTGAGTTCCTATCCACTCTATTTCTAATCCTTGTCAGTTTCTTTTCTCTCATTGCTGCTGCCAGGCTCCTGTGCTCAGGTATGTTTGTTTCAAGTCTTACACCACTGTTTGCCATAAATTTTATTTTGGTGGTGTTTTACCAAAAATCACCTTTATATTCAGGCACAAAGACATGTTATATATCTGTCTTTAAAACCTCACTCTCTAGCACATAGAAGATACTCAGTGAGAAGCAGAAAGCATACCAGTCTATTTTGCAATAATTCTAGAGAGATACCAGTGGCATGAATAAGAAGTAGTGAGAAGAGAGGAAAAATAAGGTTCAAGAGAATTTTTCCTTTGAAATCATAGCCTTTATTTGTTCTTTTGAGGACTGCCTGCTTCGAACTATAATAAAATTGTAGTCTTCAGACTGTACTACTTTTAACCTACTTAAAGCACACATTGAGTGCCATTCTTTTTATTTGTTTGTTTTGATTTTTGTTGTTTTGGACCACGTTCAACAGTGGTGTGTGTGTGTGTGTGTGTGTGTGTGTGTGTGTGTGTGTGTGTGTTATTCCTGGTGTTAACCAGAGGTGCTCAGGTGTTACTCCTGTATCAGCACTCAGAATCACTGCTGGTGGTGCTTGGGGAACCAGATGGGGTGCTGTGAATTGAACCTGGGTCAGCAGTATGCATTGCAAATGCCTACCCACTGTACTATCTCTACGGCCTCTGTGGATCATTCTTGCCCCATACTACCTGCAGCCCTGCCTAGCAGCTTGGTTAACTTTTACAGGCACTGGATAAATATTAACTAAATGTTCAAACACTTTAATTATGAAACTGAGCATTTATGTCCCGGCTGCATTTAAAAGCCAATAAAACACATGTCCTTCCCTCTCATTCTTTAAATTGAAAGCACAATATATTGTCTGAATTGGACTGGAGAGTCTCACAATTTATAGATATGGAAGAGATTAATTTTTTTTCCAAGTTACAGGGACAGAAAGAAGACTAAAGGATAAGGGCGAAAAGGCACACACAGGTCCAGGCAGTTTCCTTTTTCATGTCATTGTGTGGCGCTCATTAGTGAGATTGCTCTTCATCTTGACTGAGCTACAGAGCCTTCACTGATGAGAGATGGTGTGCTAGCTCCTGCTGCAACCAAAATCCCCTACTGTGATTTGGCAGTGACCACAGGTCTCATTAGAGTGAGGATGTGTAAATGCAGTGGGCCTCATCTTAAGAAAACACCCTGTCTCCGGTACAAAGGTGGAAGGATGTCAGACTTTTAAAGAGAATCTCCATTTCACTCATCACTTAGCAAAGTCATCTGGAGACCCTGCCAAGAAGATCCTGACCTTTTCAAACTACAAAGGTAACCCAACAAAGCAAGGTGGACTTTGTTCCCCACAATTCTTTTATGTTGGTTGTCTTGGACAACCAGGCCTGAACAAAACCACCTCAGGGAGATGGCCACAAAAGAACTCTCCTTAGCTCCAGTGAGGGCATCTAAAATATTTCAAAGTAAGATTTAATAAAGTATAATAAGATTATCTGAATAAAAGAGGGCACAAGAAATTTAGCAATCTGGGGCACAATTATTGTGGGTGACAAGGAAGGTACCAATGGAGACTAATTGTCAGAGATACATCGCCATACATATTTTGATTATTTTTAGTTTTTAATACTTTATTATACCACCATGAGATATAAAATTACAAAGATGTTCATGTTGGGTTTCAGTCATACAGTGTCCAAGCACCCATCCTTTCACCAGTGCCATATCCCACCACCCATGTCCCTGATTCCCTCCCTATCCCTTAGGCTGCCTCTATGGCAGGTTCTTTATCTCTTTTCTCTCTCTCTCTCTCTCTCTCTCCCCTATCTCTTATTTCTCTTTCACACTGTGGGTTGGATACATACATTTATAGGTTATCATGTGTATCATTTTGCCTGTATTCCATGCTCAGTTCTAGGCTGGTATTATCCCTTTAGACAGTTATTAGCACAATGTTCCCTTCTCTGGCTTACCTAACCTCAACTCCCACCCATTTGTGGTAGATTCCACTTTTGACAAGACAAACTGATCCAGGTTTTGCCTGACCTTAGATATTGGTATCATACTGCATATATACATTTATATCATGCAATAAATGCAATATATATCTGTTTTTTCCTTCTGGCTAATTTCAATCAACATGATCCTCTCCATGTCCATCCATTTATAGGCAAATTTCATAACTTCATTTTTCCTAACAGATGAATAGTATTCCATTGTGTATATGTACCAACATTTCTTTATCCAGCCATCAGTTATTGGGTACTCTGGTTGTTTCCAGATTCTGGCTATTGTGAATAGTGCTGCTATGAAAATCAAAGTGCAGATGGTTTTTTCACTGTGTATTTTTGGCTTCCCAGGGTACATTCCCAGGAGAGGTATGGCTGGGTCAAGTGGGAGTTCAATTTCTAGTATTTGGAGGAATGTCAATATTGTTTTCCAAAAAGGCTGTACAGTCGATATTCCCACCAACAATGGATGAGAGTGCCCTTTTCCCTGCATCCATGCCAGCACTTGTTGTTCTTGCTCTTTTGGATATGCACCAGTCTCTGTGGTATGAGATGATATCTCATTGTTGTTTTGATTTGCATCTTTCTGGTGATTAATGATGATGAGCACATTTTCATATGTCTTTTGGTCATTCGGATTTCTTCCTTGTTGAAGTTTCTGTTCATTTCTTTCCCAATTTTTTATGGGGTTGGCTATTTTCTTCTTGTAAAGTTCTACCAGTGCCTGATTTATCCTGCATATTAACCTCCTTATGAGATGGGTATTGGATGAATATTCTTTCCCATTCTGTGGAATGTCTTTGTATCTTGGTTCCATACATTTTTAACGTTTTTTATTATACCACCGTGAGATATACAATTACAAAGGTATTCATAATTGGTTCTTGGTAATAAAGTGTTTCAGCACCCATCCATACACCAAAGCCCTATTCCCATCACCAATGTTCTCCACGTTCCCTCCCACCCACCCCCAGTCTGCCTATATAGCAGGCACCTTTTATTTTCCTCTCTCTTCTCTCTCTGTCTCTGTCTCTGTCTCTGTATCTCTCTCTTCTTTTACATTGTGTCTTGCCCTATAGACATTTAGGGTTTATCATGTAAGTCCCTTTGTGTATATTCAGTGGTGAGTGCTAGTCTCATATTACCATTTCCTACACTTAGTAAAACATTGGTATATATTTATAACCAATTAATGAATGCGGTCATTCTATATCTGTCCTTTTCCTTCTGACTAATTTCACTCAGCATGATAGTCTCCATGTCCATAGATTTGCAGGTAAATTTCAGAACTTCATCTTTTCTGACGACTGCATAGTGTTCCATTGAGTAGATGTACCACAGTTTCTTTAGTCAGTCCTCTGTTCTTAGGCATTAGGTTGTTTCCAGATTCTGGCTATGGCCGAATAACTCTGTGATGAATAAAGAAGTACAGATAATGTTTCTTCTATGTGTGTTTCGGTCTCCCAGGTATTTTCCCCAGTACTGTTATTGCTGGGTCAAATGGGAGCTCAATATCTGGGTTTTTGGAGGAATGTCCATATATATTTCCACAAGGGCTGGACCAGTTGGCACTCCCACCAACAGTGGATGAGAGTCCCTTTCTCCCCCGCATCCATGCCAGAACATGTTGTTCTTGCTGTTTTGGATGTGTGCCCGTCTCTGTGGTTTGAGATGATACCTCACTGTTGTTTTGATTTGCATCTCCTTGATGATTAATGATGAAGAGCACTTTTTCATATGCCTTTTAGCCATTTGAATTTCTTCTTTTTTGGAAGCTACTGTTAATTTCTTCATCCCATTTTTTGATGGGGTTGTTATTTCTTCTTGTAAAGTGCTATTAGTGACTGATATATCTTGTATATTAACCCCTTATCAGATGGGTATTGGTTGAATATTCTTTTCCACTCTGGATTGTCTTTGTATCTTGGTCACCATTTCTTTTGAGGTGTAGAAACTGATTTTCGGTTTTTTTTCATTGTTCATTCATTTTATTTTAATTTTTTTAATTAAACATTTTATTATACCACCGTGAGATATACAATTACAACGTTGTTCATGTTTGGAGGTTTCGGTCACACAGTGTTCCAGCACCCGCCCTCCACCAGTGCCCATTTCCCACCACCAATGTCCCCAATTCCCTCTCCCCCTCCCTTAGCCTGCCTAAATGGCAGGTTCTTTATCTCTTTTCTTTCTCCCTCTCTCTCCCTTCCTTCTCCTACACATTGTGGGTTGCACTACATACACTTGGAAGCCATCATGTGCATTTTTTGCCTGTATTTAATGCTCAGTTCTATGTTGGTATCAGCCCTTTCGACATTTATTCACACATGTTCCCTTCTCTGTCTTACCTAACCTCTGACTCCCTCACGTTTGTGGTAATTTCCACTTTTGGTAAGACCACCTGATATATTTATGTCATGCAAATAAATGCAGTCATTCTATATCTCTCTCTTTCCTTCTAATTTCACTCAACATGATCCTTTCCATGTCCATCCATTTATAGGCAAATTTCATAACTTCATTTTTTCTTAACAGCTGAATAGTATTCCATTGTGTAGATGTACTACAGTTTCTTTATCCAGTCATCAGTTCTCGGGCATACTGGTTGTTTCCAGGTTCTGGCTATTGTGACTAGTGCTGCTATGAAAATGAAAGTGCGGATTGTGTTTCCGCTGTGTGTTTTTGACTTCCTAGGGTATATTCCCAGGAGTGGTATGGCTGAGTCAAAAGGGAGGCTATAGGAATTCAGGAATTTGTACATTTCTTCTAGGTTCTCTTGTTTCGTGGCATACAGACTCTTATAGTAATCTCTGATGATCTTTTGAATTTATGTGGATTTTGTTGTCTGTCCCCCCTTTTCATTTTTTTTTTTTTTTTTTTTTTTTGGGTCACACCCGCGATGCTCAGGGGTTACCCTGGCTCTGCACCAGGAATCGCTCTGGCGGTGCTCAGGGGACCATATGGGATGCCGGAGATTGAACCCGGGCCTGCATGGGCCGACCGCGGCTAGGCAAACGCCCTACCCGCTGGGCTATCACCCAGCCCCCATTTTTTGATTCTATTTGTTTGGGTTCTCTCTTTCCCTTTCCTTGCAAGACTTTTTTTTTTTTTTTTTTTTTTGGGTCATACCCGGCAATGCTCAGAGGTTTCTCCTGGCTCTGCAAAGTCTTTCAAATCGTTTGTAAATATTTATTTTTTCAAAGAACCAGCTCTAGGTTATCTCCATACATTTGTAAGCAGTATCTGATATCAGCTGAGGTGTAAAAGTTCTCCATTGTAAGCTTTATTCATTACCAATTTTATTCTCATGAGAAGAAAAGGGCTTTCAAAAATGTCTTACCAGATTTCCGTCATATCAGGTTACAACCTTGGTCTCTTATTCTATTAGGTAAAAGTAAGAATCCACAAGAGGCCTTCAAGTTTCTCCTTATATATATATATATATATATATATATATATATATATAAATGGTATATATTATAATCCTTTATATATTATATATTAAGTATATTTCTGTACTTAATCCAAGATCAGACTGCTTAGATTTGTAATTTTCTGAGGTGGCTAAGTTTAAAGAAAACTGAAGGGGAATGAATTTTCTGTAGTGAAGCAGTTTAGGATCAACATATATCTATCTCATTTCTCATATTGCTGGGCTTTGCCTTGAGGAACCAGGGTTCTTATGTTTGCTCAGTTCCTCTTTCCTATCTTGACTCTACATGGTAAGAAAAGTGTCTTCCCATAGCTCCCTTATCCTAGAAAGTCTTAAATGAACTGCTAATGTCAGCTATATTCTAGACATTGGGAAACCCTGTATTCTTTCTCTGAACTTGATAGGCTCATATTTCCCAGTTGGTATTTCTCTGCTGATATAGTATTCTAATATTTGAGTTTGGTATAGGCCTGCATGGAAGTGGGAGAAAGTTTTAAGGTGGCTTTTTGTTGTGCTTTGTTCAGAGGCATGTCTCTAGATGATGTATGGGGTCTTCATCTCTCCATCTTGGAACTGCAGGAGTCTACCATTAATTAATATGCCTCCATCTTTAAATGAAACATGAGATCCAATGTATGAGTGACTACAAAAACTTGTTTCCTTTCAGGTATGTTCCTTTTTATTCTCCACTTTTTTGAGTTTTTGTTTGTTTGTCTGAGATATTGTGATTTATAATACTGTTTATGATATAGTTTCATGATTACAATGTTCCAACACTGTAGATTCCACCATGATCCCAGTGTCCCAACCCTTCTACCTTTGGCTCTTGGTAAGCTCAGTTCTATATAGCAGTTCTCAGGTACTGCCTTTGGCCATTATTATTCTGTTAGAACATTTCCTTATATTCCACATATGATAGACACTATTCTGTATCTGTCCCTCTTCTTCTGACATCACTTAGCCAGGTACACTCTAGTTCTATTCATGCACAGCATATTTCAGGATTTTATCTTCTCTGTTGGTGGCATTCCATTGCATATATGTACCAGTTTCTGTATCCAATGTTGGACTCTTGGGTTGTTTCTAGCTTTAACAAAGAGACCACATAATTTAACTGCTTTCTATATTATGTAATTAAAACATATATACCTGTCCTCCACCCATACTAGCTTTATAGGCATGCAGTACAACCTTTTCTTTGCTGTTTTTCTCTATGACAATGTATAAACCCTTCAAAGTGTTTTTCTTTATATCTTTTTCAGCTAAACCAGGTATTTCTAGGGGACTACTCTTAACGCTGTTCTAGGGGGATGGATGGGTGGTGATGAGGAGGGAAGGGGATGATTCCTAACTGTGATCAGAAGACCATGTGACGCCATAAATAAAACTTGGGCCTCCACATGTAAGTATCTACTCTGCTTTTTTAAGATCTCTCTCCAACATTCCCTTCAGAAGTTTTGTTTATGAGAAAAAGAACTTAATTAAAAGTGGATGAAAGTTAACTGCGTTTGTGGTGTCCCGTAGCTCGGGACCAGAGTAATAGTCTGGCGGGTAGAGTGTTTGTCTTGCATGCGGCCAGACCCAAGTTCAATCCCCGGCATCCCATATGGTCCCCAGGGCACTGCCAGGAGTAATTCCTGAGTGCAGAGCCAGGAGTAACCCCTGAGCATACGCCAGGTGTGACCCAGAAAGCAAAAAAAAAAAAAAAAAAGAAAGAAAAAGAAAGTTAGCTGCGTTTTAGGGGCTGGATAAATAGGACAATGGGTAGAGCAACTGCCATGAATGTGGCCAACCTGGGTTTGATTCCTGGCTAAGCAGATGATACCCTGAGCATACCTAGGAGTGATCCCCAAACACAAAGCTAGGAATAATCCTGAGCATAGCCATTCTGGCCCTAAAACAAAAATAATAGCCCCCCAAAAAAACCATTTTACCTATCATGCCAACAATCAGCAGTGTTTTCTTCTCTTTATTTACAATTATATTAAAGTACCATGATTTATAAAGTTATTCATAACTGAGTTTTAGACATACAGTGTTTCAGCACCAATCTCACCACCAGTGTCAACTTCCCTCCAACAGTGTTCCCAAGTTTCTTCCTACATTCACCCACCCTTTGTCCCAAAAAACACACACACACACACACACACACACACACACACACACACACACCATTCCCCAGCTTGTCATCTTGACGAGTACATCTTAAGTTTGGTTGTTGAAGTTTTGTTCTCATGTTTTTAGTGTTGTTTGGATATTTAGCAACACCATTCCTTTACACCACGGGTTTTCCCTTGACAGCTACCCCATATTGTTTTCAGTCTATCTCTTCTCTCCCCTCTTCAATTTCTTTACTTCTCTGTCCTTATCATTTTTATAATATGGGATCAATTACGATGAAGGCATTCTCCCTTTAAATCTTTGCATTTCCTCATTTAAACCACATGTAAGTGAGATCATCCTGTTTGTCCTTTTTCTGGCTTACTTAATTTAGCACGAACACTTAATGTTTTCTACTGAACATCTAGATTATATCATACAATTCTTAAAATCAATGAGTATTGGGAAAGGTAACACTATTGGAGGACACTATAATAAATGTCATGCTTAATAATTCTTGTTTCATTCTCAAAATAGGCTACATTTCATAAATAATGTATTTGAGGTATAGAAAGACAAAATACGGCTAAGATCACAGTAATGATAAATAAAGAAAAGTGAGTTCACTTCTTGGACATTCAAGCTATATACTTTTAGCAAGGCTCAGTGTTATTTCTATAGCTAGAGAGGCTATATCAAAGCTTTAAGTAGAGTCTAAATTCCCAGTAGCATTTCTAAACAATGGGACTTTTTTACTCACTTGACCCTTTTACATCACCAGTAGTCCCTGTTGCCTCAACTTAGTTATTTCAGACTAACAAATGCTACATATACCCAGGTGGTAGGACCAGTCATAGCTCCATAATACAGGGATATTCTCTTCATGACAAGACTCACTACTGCAGAAACAAGAAAAATAAATGCGAACATAATCCCCAAAGTACACATGTAATCTTCTTCTCGAGATCAAAACAAGGTAGTCACATTTCTTCTTTCTTCCATGTTATCTAGTCTCAGGAAAGACAGTTCTAGAAACATAACCGTCATATACAGGACTGTGACCTTACCTCTGGTGAATGGGGGAAATGGCACAAAGGAGAACTTTACTGCATTCTCAACAGTAATAGAAATAAAATGTTGGATAATAAGATTCAGATCAAGGCAGTAGGTTCTATTCTTTCACAACTAGACAAGATTTTTGGAGGTTCTGGTTTTAATTTTACAGGTAAATAAATTGAGGCACAAAGGATGAGTGGATTTTATATGATGTACTGTGGAGAAGAGTTTGGACTTTGGCTGCGACCTAGGACTCCTAAATTCCCAGCCAAAGCTGGTGATTTTTCTACAAAGCACATGGTGGCCCCCAATCCAAAAAAATAATATCACCCCCTATTTCAGGAAAAAATCAATAGACTACAGGGAAAATATTCAAGAGAAGCTACCCCAATAGAGATGAACAACTGAGAGTCAGGTTAGTTTGGAAACATAAAGATAGAGATGTATGAGGAAAGGATGTCGGAGTCAGTACAGTAATAGCACATTGTACATGGCCAACCTGGGGTTTATCACCTGCCTCCCATTTGGTGCCCTGAGCAATGCGAGGAGTGATTCCTAAGTACAGAACTCCTGAGCATTTCCAGGTGTGGTCCAAAAGCAAAATCAGCAAAATAAAAAAGAAGAAATGATATCTACTACAGATGGTAAATAAAAAGGCACTGAAAATATGCCTGCATGAGAGAAACTTGACTTGTATGGTTTCATGGGCCCACAGTGGATACAATGTAGATGTGTGTGTGTGTGTGTGTGTGTGTGTGTGTGTGTGTGTGTGTGGTGGAATACACCATGCAAAATTCACCATATTGGCTGTTTCTTAAGTGGTATTCGGTATTCAGTGGTATTTAGTATACTTCCAGATTATCAACTATCACTGCATTCTAAATTTTCATTACTTCCTATATCTATTAAATAGTAATACTTCATCCTCTCCCTTCCGATCCCTGCCAAGACCCTGATACTAATCAGCTGTCTCTATTCATTCATCTTTTATAGTTATCTTGTATATATGAGGTCTTTGGTGTCTGGGAATGCAGATACTTTTATAATGTATTTAGGCTTACAAGAAAGTGTGTTTGGGAGAGAGCTTGGTGGTGGGTTCTGTGAGGCCTGATTTCAAGACCAGGCTGTCAGTCATGAGTGCTCTGGGCACAAAATTTGACTGGAAAGGCAGGCCAGAGAGGAGGTCATCTCTGAGAGTCCTGGGTCGACCTACCTCACCAGCACCTTGGCTCTGCCTACCACTGCTTCTGTTGGACCATAAACCTCAGGTCCAACAAAGTTTTTCCTGCTAATTCCCTTTCTTGTCTTTCTTCTCCCACATCCTATTCTATTGACACTTGTTTGCCAATTTGCCTGGCAAGTTGCAAAGAATAGTCTCACTGGAGAATATCTGATAGGCTGGAATTTCACTTGATCATGAGCAAGCCAGGTCTATAGAAAAGGCAGGGATCAACAAGGATCACCTGGGCTTTAATTACACTGATTTGTTCAGTAAATTCAGAAATAACCTATAGAACCTGATAATTAAGGGCAAAACAATTAACTACCAAAGGACAATGGAGAGGAAACACTGTTACTGGTACAACTCATACATACAGAAATCACTGAAAACACCATAACAGCATTGAGAAGGATGATATTTGGAAGTTTGATTTAAAAACAGAGCAAAATAGAAAAACATCAAAAACACCAGAGGTGAAATCTTCTGGCCTCTCAAACTGGGAAAGAATAAATCTGTTGTTTTAAAGCACTGATTATGGTGATTTGTTACAGTAACTCTAGCCAACTAACATAGAATACTTCCATTTCCCAATTTTTATACAAAAGTATACTATTAAAACATGAAAGAGATGTTTTAAAGCAAAATTAATTTTATTTGAAGTTCAACTTCAGAATAGTGGTGTGGAAGTCAGTTTCATTGACTTAAAAAGTGATTTCATTATTGGCCAAGTTTTTTGAATGTCTTTTTTAACTTGATTTATATGGGAAAAGAAAGACTAAACCTAAGACATCATGGTCTAAGATCTACTTCTTCCCTTTCTATTCTGTCCCCAACAACTTACCTTCATTCACCCACTTCTCAATTACCAGAGACTGGCTCGTCTCAATGATAAGTATAGTGTGGCTAAGCTGTGGTTCCTCCATGTTGATCATAATTTTTTATCACATCATATGGGATCCCTCTGGTGGTTATTAAGAGACTTGTCAGTTTGGAGAAATGAGAGCCAGACCAAAGAATCTTGGAATCTAGAGGATAAGAGGAATTACAAGTAACAACAAGACAAACTGCCCTCTGGCTAGAAAAGGAGCTCCTGGGTCCACAGAGGGCTTCTATTTGGGAACAACATGTCATACAACTAATCCTTGAACTCCACCATTTCTATTCGTATAGTAGTGGCTGCTGAGATGTCTTGCTATAAGAAAAAACCCAGGGTCTTGGACACTTTGGTGGTGGAGAGGAGAGGTAACAATGTACATCAAAACCATAAGAGTCAGCACTGTAGTCACATGTGATCCAAACCATAACAAATGCATAATTTTTGAAAATAATAAATTTGTTGGCCAGAAAACCTCATGCATCACAACCATGGCTACTTTCAAGGTCCGGACTCCACAGCTCAGCAGAGCCACACCCAACAGAATAGTCAGTTCAAGCCCAGGTATGCACGACTCAGTGATTGAATCCAGCAGGTTTCCTGGGGAGCTGAAGCTGGGGTGTCCTCCCACAAGTCAATGCCCTCCGGCAAGGCCTGGTGGGCCACCCAGAACTGCGACCAGCTGTGACTGTATGGTGGGGGTCCCATGTTATCTCAAAACCTAGTATATTCATCTAACTGTTATCACATTTTCTTTTTTTTTTTTTTTTTTTTTTTGCTTTTTGGGTCACACCCGGCAATGCTCAGGGGTTACTCCTGGCTCTGCACTCAGAAATCACTCCTGGCGGTGCTCAGGGGACCATATGGGATGCCGCGGATCGAACCCGGGCCGGCATGGGCTGGCTGCATGCAAGGCAACGCCCTACCCGCTGGGCTATCGCTCCGGCCCTAACTGTTATCACATTTTCTGGAAATGAAGTGTGTGGGCACAATTGTGGTCTGGGGCACCACCTTGGTAATTTCCTATTCAGTGGACTCACATGGCACAGTGGAGATTTGAGGATCTCCATTGACTTTTCATGTTCATCAACCATATTTAGAAAGTAGCAGCAACAACCAATATAGATTGGATTGATTATTCAGTGTATGAATAGGAAAAGCTCAAATAGATATTGAGATAAAAGTGAAATAGTGTTGTCAGTAGCTATAGTGATGGTCTGGGATTGTCAGTAGAAAATCTCTGTGTTCTGGAAACCCAGAAAGTGAATCCAAGAACCAGAATCTCACACATCAGCCTAGGGAGAAAATGAGCTGTAAGATCAACATAATTGATGCTGGCTAAGTGAGCAGGCATCAGGAGGGGGATGGAGGGTGGGTGGGAAATGCAGGTCTCTGGTGGTGGTGGGACACACTGGTGGTGGGATTGGTGCTGAGTGCTGAATCTTTCCAGCAACTGTATTGTGAAAAATTCTGTACTTTGTAAATCACAGTGTTTAAAATAAATCACTACTACTACTACTACTACTACTACTACTACTACTACTACTACTACTACTACTACCACCACCACCGCTACTACTAATAAATTTGCTAAGGAGGTAGACTTGGAGGAAACTTGGAACATTGGTGGTAAGTTTTGATTTGCTACACTATGCTGCTTGAAAGTCTATTATTAACTGTTTGCTAAACCATGGTGTCCAAATAAAAATTGGGAAACGGGAAAGAAGATGTAGAGGATTCCATAGCATGAAAAGAGTAGCTTCTGGTTACAGATACTCAGCATGGGGGGTGTGTAGAGGCAAGGCAAGGTAAGAGATACATTAAGTTTAAACTTGACATGGGAAGGGTTGGTGACTATTTTATCAAACTTCTATAAATTCAGATCCTCAAAAAAAAAAGCAAAGCCCAGTACCACAGGTAAAGCCCTTAAATTGTATGTGGAAGACCCCAATTTAATTTGATCCCTGACACTGGATAAGTCCACTAAGCACAGGGCCAAGAATACACCCTGGTACTGCCCACTGTTTCCTATACTCTCCTTTATCTCCTCACCCCAAAAAACGAAATCAAAGTTCAGAAGCTGTAAAGATAGTATACAGCAGAAAAGGATGTACTATCTATCTCTATGTACTTTGCTTCTATGAGACTGAAAGGCTTGATCCTAGAGCACAGAGCAAGGAGAACACCCTCAGCAATGCAAGGTGTGGCTCCAAAACAACAAAATTCAAACATGTCAGTCCCCTGTCATATTTTGATCCTCAAAAATTAACATCAGTCCCCTGTCTTGTTTTCCAGCTTAAGTGTAGAAGCCACCTGCAGTGGAGAGATAGTCCAGAGGGTAACGTACATGTTTTTCCTGCAGTGGATCCAGGTTTGATCCCCTGGGCTACATATGGTCCTCGAAATGTAGCTGGGTGTGAATCCTAAACCAAAAACAAACAACAAAACAAAACACACACCATCCATTTGACTGGATCCAACGTGTCCCTTGATTAACAGTGACAAAATAACAAGAAATGTATACATTTCCTCAACTTACTCGGGCACTGTGGATTGGTAAGGCTCTATTAAAATGCCTTTATGTCCTCATACACATAGATGTGTTAATTTATAGCATATTCATCAGAAGACCTGAATTAATTGCTCTCTGATGAATTTTCTAACACCTCTTTTCTGCTTCTCCACACCTTCCCCAAAGTACACTGAAAAGGTCAACAGCGTTATCAAATGCAGTACACTCGAACTTCCTTCCAAGCTTATAATTAAAGCTAATTAGTAGTTTTGGTAATTAGCACATGTGAGCTCTCAACCCTCTGAATTAATAAGACTTACTCAGGTTTTGAGCCAACTAGACTTTTCACTTGCTAGTTTTGATTCCTTGACTTCCTCTGGTTAATTTAAAACAGGTCTGTTCAATGTAGGAGACTGGAAGGAAACCTTTATTGATGATGCCCTCCAGTCAAGTCTGAGTTAGCAAGTGGCAAAAGTGGAATTGTCATCACCCAATAAAATCAGAGCCCTCTGAGTCTCCAGGAACTGAGCAGGCTCACTCTCTCCCAGGGAAATGTGTCGAGCCCAGCTGCTCTGTCAGTTGGACTCAACACAGTGACCTGGATTCACTCTTCACTTATGTCACACAGGGAAAACACATCTACATTGGGCACATCAAATTCTCTTTTTTAAGCAGGATGCAGAGGCGATGGCTGTGGGGTGGCAAGAAACTGCTCATTTTGGTTCACTTGCAAATCAAAGAGGAGAAAACTCAGATCGGTTTCTGCCTTTGTGTAGACCAAGGAATTCTCCAAATAGCTCCCTGTTCCTGTTTTAAGTCGGTGTGTGGGCATTCTGCATACCCACACAGAATTAAAAAGTGTTTTTTTAATAAAAAAAAATCAAATCCATGTTCTATTAAAAGAGAAAACACTTCTGTGATTTGTTTTCAGACTTTAGAAACAGTTTGAGAACAATCTTCTGTGGGTGAGCTCATGCCTGTTTGGTGAGCTCATGCCCGTTTGCTCCCTCTGCTTCATTTTAATCTCTGGAGGAGGGGAGAAGAGAAAATCAAAATGACTTGCCAATTTGATAGACTCTAAATATTCAGAACTATAGATAGTTATTATAGCACCAGTCTTGATACATAAAGGAAATAGGCATTTCTCTATGAAATGATTTTTTTTAAGTCAGTACCTAGGGTACGAGGGTGAATGGTGTTCATGCTAATAGAACAATTGTTGCTGCTGTGATAGAACACATTTGGATACTTGCAGGTCAGTCAATGCTATTTGGTCCTATGGCTGTGTCCAGGGACTATGAATCCCACAGCCACAAGAGATCAGTTTAGTGGAAGTTTTGCCCTGTAAGTTACATAAACTTTAGTTTTCAATAGTTCATCTCAGCATTTGGTGGGTAGAGCCGAAGGATGCTACCAAAATCTAACCATAAACAGGCAAACATATTGATCAAAGAATTTTGTGGACATAAAGATAAATAGTGCTGAGATGGACAACCTTGATAAGGATGTGGATAGGGTCTGGATCTCTCTAAATTTCTGAACAGCTAGATAGGCACTTTCTTGATTGATTATGAACTTACCTATACTCAGAACAATTAAAGGGAAAGGAGAACTCAGCAGGAGGGACAAGAGCTGAGCCTGGCTGAAAGCAGGTGGCACACGGAGTAATTCCAGCCTCTGCAAAGTCCAGTGTTGGGCATTTTCACTCTGCAGCTCAGGCCAATGTATTGCATTATGGATGAGCTCACATGCCATGGCAAACAGTTTAAGAATGATACTTATATTTAATGAATCCTAAATGGTTTATTACTGAGGGTCAAGTTCCTGCTTCCTGTGGGAATTTGACATTTATAAAAACGTCCAGGCATTAATTATTCAGATGAGAAGTACTTCCTATAGAAATTTACTTTCTCAATACCCTTGTCAGCACTGTGTTCTCTATCTGCACTGGCTACCTTGTGACAAATCTTCTAAGTACTCATTAAATAAAATTTACAACTAGGATGCATATACTGTACATTATTACACAAAAGGCAGCTAAATTCTCTATGAATTTTCCTGCAAGTAGCCAATCTTTACTCATAGTTATTTACATCCTTCCTTTTGTTCTGGAAGGTATAAGCCTGGTATCTCTTCCCACAGAGAAGAAAAGTATGCTTAGTAATTAAATTACACTGCATTAAACTTACTTAAGTTAACCAGCAGGGAAAATTCCATGCCCCTGGGTTTAACAATAACTCCTAATCACACTTGCAAGCCATATCTTTTCCGTGAGTTGTTATAATTTTCGTTCCTGGAATTCCATTAAAAATGGTAATGTCATTACTCCTGTTAATGCTTAAAACCAATAGCATAATCCTGCATTTTAATTAGTAATTATAATTAATCATTATTTCATTAATGAAATGTTTAGTTCGTAATTGTCTTTGAGCACCTTACTCCCTAGGCTCATAAGCATTTCATAACATCTCTTTCACCGCCTGTTTCTGATGAAGTGGCACTGTCAACCTTATTTTATTTTAACACTTTCACATGGCTCTGCATCTCAGGCCTACGACACCAGCTGCATATTTACTCTTTGGAAATGTGTGGCTTCTGGCTCTTGATAAGGCTTGCATGAAGACCTACTTCACATGTTTCTCTGCCAACTTAAGCAGGCAAGTCAGCAAGCTCCCAGTGATCAAAATGCATGAAGGGAAAAATAATTCTTGGAACCCTTATTTACTAATAAATGTGGATCCAAATTCATGGATTTTGAGAGAGGAAAGAGCAAGCATTTGGAGGTACTCTTTGGAACAGGAAGGTTGATTTCAGAGCTTAAAGAATTAAGTACAAGCTGGGAGAGATGGCAAGAATTTCATATGAGGCCAGATTTTCATTAATCCTTTTGCATCACCATAGATATTTTGATTTACTAGGATTTGGGGAGGGGTGCAGGGGTTAGGTGGAGTCTAAACATATCTCTTCCCTTGAAAGTGTAAACAGTAAAGTCAGAGTCCTATGTATGCCTTGCACTCATCAATATTTATATACAGCTCAGCTAACAACTACATGGCTAATTGTTCTGGCCTGGCAAAAATGGAGAAAGGAAGTGATCTACAAAAATTGTAAACTTAAGTTTAGATTGTTGTAATGAAAACAGGATATTGATACTAGGAGATACTGAATTAATGTGTGGGTAGGCCATGAATGATCTAAAGTCAGAGTTTTTTAAACCCTGGGAAACCTAAAAAGAGAACAGATACATCTTATTGTATGCTGTGCAAATATATATATATATATATATATATATATATATATATTTGGTACTATATATATACATATATTTGGTATTGTATAGATACATATTGATGTGTGTTTATATACTCACTTATCCACAAAGCACAGAGCCTAGAGAACTATTTGGTTAGGGGATATGTGCTATTCTTTGAAAACAAAACAAGGAAGGTCTGCACAAAGGACTGTTATTTCAATGAAGGATTCACAAATTCCAAGTAAAACAGAGACAGTACAATGTCAGGCTGGGTAGAGAATGCTCCATGTCTGTTGTATATTTCAGACAAGCTTGTCAAACATTTTCAAATATCTGAAAGAATAAATGATGGATAACAGCTTGGTGTTTGCTAATGTCAGAGTATGTACAGTTGGAATCAGAGATTACGGAAAGGCAGGCCTTTGAGGTCCTGACAGTTCCTTCTTCTTGGCAGTTTTTGAAGCTACTGATCATAGACAAAATAAAGACTGTCAGTCCCATGATTTTTCCCCTCATATTTCATGAATGTCTATATTTAGTAAGTTAGTGCCTTGGTATACAAAAAATCAAATGACAACTTATAAAGGAATTCAAAGTTTCAGACCTTTTATAAATGGAATAGGGGCGGAGCAATAGCCCGGTGTGTAGGACGTTTGCCTTGCACGCGGCCGGCCTGTGCCGGCCTGGGTTCAATCCCTGGCATCCCATATGGTCCCCGTGCACCATCAGGAGTAATTCCTGAGTGCAGAGCCAGGAGTAACCCCTAAGCATCGCCAGGTGTGACCTAAAAGCAAAAAAAAATGGAATAGAGGGTGAAATAGATCTTCATCCTTTATCCCCATAGAGAACCTGGTTCTTTTAAAGGCTATGTGAACACTAAGAAATAGTGTTCTCCTATTTATCCACTGGTATAGAACAGTGCTTTTCCAAGTTGACTTAGTATTTACATCAACTAAACAGGATCAGAATAATTGATCCTGTTATTGTGCTACACTGTCATGGCTGTTGATATTTATGGTCTTTGTGTACACTGTAACCTCACCACCATAAGGCCCAAGAACCACACCCTGTATCACCTTCAGTTCATCATCTTCATTTCATCACCTCCCATCCTCCATCCCAAATCTGGATTTCAGAGTGTATTATTGATAGATATTATCTATACCCTTGTTTAGCATGGAGAAACAAAAAAGGGATCAATATTTTCTCTGCCTCAGAGAAACTGGTTTGGACATAAAGAAAGTCAAGAACTGTCCTATTCCTAGGTGTTGTCACATGCCTGAGATTAATTGTTTAACCTCAGCTTTGACCTGGAATTCTCATCCTGGTCATTCTGGCAAGAAAAAAAATGCATCCTCTAGAAAATTTGCCTGAACCTAGACAAAGTAGGAAAGAAAGCGAATTTCAAGAAAACAGTGTACAATCAAAGCACAGTGGAAAACATTTGGCCATTTATAGTTGTTTTCAGGAAAAAAAACCTACTCATGTACTGGGTATGCCTTGTTAAAATTGCAAACATAAATAAGACAAAACCAAAAACTCCAAGAGCATATCCAGTCTGTTTGTGGGACGCCTTGGGAAGCCATAGTTTATACAGATTGACAACAGTGAGTTGGCTGCAAATTGAGTAACTGCAAATATGGGTGCATTAGCCAATTCTGCTGTGCCTGTTTCCTTATATGTGAAATGGTATAGTGATTCCTAGCTCCCAGGCATGCTGGGATGAAGACATGGAATAAAGGGTATAAGAAAATGAGGACAGTACCTGGCATGTGGGAAACCAACATATCATATTGGGTCTCAATTATATTGTCATCTTCCTTATGATTTTGCATCTTTACCTCTAGTCTTTTTTTTTAAATTAATAATTACAATGTCAGCAGCAGTGGCAATAGATTTGGGTCCACGATACTGTTGACTCCTTTCCTGGCATGATCTGAAAGATCAGAGAGACACTTCAACTCTTACAAGGTGATAGGCACAGAGATAATAAAGCACCATGCAAACACATACTATGAGAAAAGTGTGTTCTCTAAACTTAACAAGTCAGCTTTATCTACTTTCAACATTCCTTTTCCCCTCATCTGAGCCTTCCTCCACATCCTTAGAGCAGGATTACCCCGATTCGCATTTATATCCATTTCAAAACATGGCAATTACTTTGTGCTCAGGAAATGTTTGCTTAATGAATACTCTGGAGTGCTTTATAAAATCGGCATACCCTAAGTGATTCCAGTAGAACACTGGGGTGGGCCAGGGTTTCCTGCAGGACACTTTATCTAAGAACTTATTTAAGAACTGGCCACCCAAGAACTGCACATGAGAGGAGTGACCCTTTGTGGCGTGAGACACTTGAAGGGGTTGGGCTAAAGCAGATGGAGACAGCCACGCAGATAGTTTGTGCTCTACAGACCTCAGTGTCTTTGTAGATCTGAGGTTTAGCAGATGGTGTTTTTGCATTAATTATCTAGATTACCATCTATAAGAGCCTGTTTTCTGAAAATCTAGTTGACTCAAGGTTTAGATTTTAATCTAAGCATCTGTGAATGTTGGTGATATACCTGTTTTTCTGGTTCACTAACTCAGAGCAACAGAGTGCATGTGATCTGGGAATACTCAGCTGGCGAGAGAACCTAGCCTTCAAGATTTGAATCTGGTCTCTTTGGCACTGCACATGGACCCAGGTGGAAGTCCCTGGAAGAGCATTTGTCGTGTAGCATCACACACATCACAGCATTTGTGCTAGAAGGAAAACACATTCTGGAGAATAGGAGAAATAGGAACAGTCCCAGAAACTGTCCTCGAACCTTCAGAAAGAAATTTTTTTAAAAAACATCCCTTCATGTGTATGCCAGCTGATGACAAAGCAACATCTGATGACAGTTTCCTGAGTTTTTTGAACAGTTTCTCTCCAAACCAAACCTCTTCCTTTAAAAAAAAGGGAAAGAAAATCAAATCTAATAGTTTCTGTGTACCTGCAAGAAAGGAGGTTGCAGAACACTTTCAGAGCCAGGGCCTACATTCTAAAAGCTCTGACCGGGGCCTCCCACAAATAAGGAAAGTTGAGTGAGGGAGGGAGAAAAGAAAGAAAGGCGCTGGGTTAAAGGGAGGGACAGAGAGCAATAACCCCTAGAAAGTAGCTCATAGACAAGCAGAGCTTAGTATCCTGAGGCTGAAGAAGGGGAATTGCAATAGAGGAGGAAGGGCAGTGAGAGGAGGGAACTGTATTAAAAGCATATAAGAATTCTGAAAGGAAAAAAAAAAGGCTTTTGATACATTCCAAAGAGGGAGTCAGAAAACTTCAAAGCAGAATAACAGTCTGCAGCTTTTACCCCACTTTCCATGCAGGAGCATTCATTAGGAATCAGCCCCGCCCCTCAGTCCCACTGCAGTATCTTAAGCCTCCAGAGAACACAGCACGCACAAGGCTTGAGAACATAATTATGGGAGGCTGCCCACTCCTGCTAAGTGGGGTTAATTCACTGGCCCTCTCTGATGTGGAAAGAATCTCCATCTAGGGCAGCTGCTAAATACCAACGTCCCTTGTGAGATTCAAAGGAAAAGAGCCAGGAAGTGTTTGTCTCCTTGAAGTTTAAGTCATTCACAGTATGATATTTCTAAATAATAGCACAGGAGGACAGAATTTGATCTTCCCAAAGTCTTTTTCTTTTTTCTTTTTTTTTTTAATCTCAGAAATAATGGCTTTTTGTTATTTGGGGGGGCAGGAGGTATTTGTTTACCATTCAGAATGTCTTTCCCTCAGCTTGTAGTCCTTGATATAACGTGCTATTTGCCTTTCCTGAAAACAACAGACCTGCGGATGTGAGCCCCAAACCCCATGAAAGAAACTGGACACCTCATCAACCAGTTAATGAGATTAGCCCTGGGCTGCCTTTTTTTTTTTTAATGATTCCTTTATGTCAGTCAGTAAAAATGGTAATGTGAAGGACACAGATAAAAAGAAAGATCCTGGAGAATTATCCTGGTTGTTTTTTAAATATTGTCTCTGTTGACTTGAAGTGGTGTAGAAACAGTTCCATATGCTGTGTTTCTCTTTTCCTGTTGCATCTTATAGTTTAAACATAGATCTTCTATCAGATACAACTTCTGCTAACAATATGGCTACAGGGTTAGCAAAAAGATGATTCTTTTCTTATAGGCTCTGGATTTGGGAGTCTGCTAACGGCCCTGAGTTCCCAGGGCTCACATTTAATTGTGGGAAGTATTATGCCCTTAAATTCTTTGCCAGTCCTCAGTAACACAAACCAAAATGACATACTGATTTTTTCTTGCCTTTGTGGACCAAATAAAAGTTCCAGAAATTCATCATTTTAGCAACTACGTCTGTTATTTTAGATAAGACAATATGTTTGTCATTTTCATATTGTTTTGTAGAGATGACTATCAAAGCCCATTAAATTCCTTTTCTAGAAATATCATTTTAATTATATAGCTGTACAATCAAATTTTTTAATAGGCACAAGATTATAATGCCCTTTTACCTCTGCTGAACAGACCTGATCACGCTTAAGAGTATTACAGTTTGCCTGTGTTCTTTTCCAAATGGTTGGGTATAATCATGATGTAGGAGGGCAGACAGGGAGAGTCCCCATGGCAATGAACTCTAGCCCTAAGATTGTCTGGAGTCACCTTTTGGAACCAGGAACCAAGACTTGATAATACCTTCATCAACAATAGACCCTGAGAAAGCTGGATCAACCCCGTCCTTAACCCCACTAATCCTCAATAGACTTTGAGGAAGTTGGATCAACCTCTCTCTCTGCCCAGCCCTTAATCCAGTTATATTCCAGGACAGACATCCATGAGGAATAGAGGTCAAGAAAAGGAGATTTGGGGGCTGGAGTGATAGCAGAGGGTAGGGAATTTGCCTTGCACTTGGTTGACCTGGTTCAATCCCCAGCATCCCATATGGTCCCCTGAGCACTGCCAGCAGTAATTCCTGAGCAAAGAGCCAGGAGTAACCCCTGAGCATCACTGGGTGTGACCCAAAAAGCAAAGAAAAAAAAAGAGGAGATTTTTAGAGAAGACCAGTCCAAAAAATCTACTCCCCTTGGCAATGGCACTAGCAACGGACTTTAACCTAGGTTGAAGCCCATATGGGAGTAGCTTGGGGAAAAGCCATCATGACCAAAGGATGTCGCGATATGCTGCCTGAGCCCATGTGCTGCTTGAGCCCACATGGCTGAGCATGTGTGGTGCCTGAGCACACGTGTGGCCCGTATTTCCCCCTCTTGAGACATGTACTCTCTCACTTTCCCTCCTCCTTCCACATCCTCAAACCTCTATAATAAAATCTGTTTTACTTCACTGCTTATCTACTCCTGAAAGTTCTTTTCTTTGAGGAAGACAAGAACTCTGAGCAAATCCTAGGTAAGGCGTAGGACTGACTTTTCCTTTACTGCAAAGAAAAATTCCTCGCTTGAGCTTGAGTTCGTGGCTCCCTAAGAAATTTCAGGTGGTGGGGATCGACTCCCGTGCCTAGAGATCAAGCTGACATCAGGTGTGGTTTGACAGCCACTGTGCGGAGACTGGTGTGGCTCAGGCCCATGCTGTACAGGGGCTCATCGCAGACTTTATCAGTCCTTAGCCTGCCCATGGGTGCCAGTGACAGAGGCAGCTGGGGAGAAAGTGACCATCTCTCTGTCCTTCCTGCCACACATAAGCCACCAGTGTGGGTTCACCTGCATCAGTCATACACATCAAAGCATGTTTACTTGGTAAACATGTCTTATTTTTGTTGCTCTGTCACATAAGTGGATCCATACCATACAACAGCTTCGTATAATTCACCATTCATTGGCTGAAGGATATATACTTAACTATTAATTGGCTCAAAACATAAGTTCCAGTTTCAACATTTAAAACCATACTAGCCCGAAGTAGTAGAAAGAAGACACTACCAGCTTGGATTTTAGTCTAACCCTGTCAATAATGTCCACATGGTCTGGGAAAATCACTGATCTCTCCTCCAATATCTCATGTGTTAGTGAAGAAATTTGGTCAGCTTTTTAGGACTTGGTTCCCAATAGACCTCTTGTAGTGAAAGTGATATAATTCAATAAACAGATTTATTGCCAGGGACATGCCAACATTCCCTTCTATCCAAATGCCACCTACTTAATTAAATTAGACAGATTTCATGGAAATCACTGTCATCATCACACACAAAATGATGATGACTGAAAGACTTCATTCAAAATCTACTGATGAATTTTTCTCTCAGGCACATATTTTTTCTCTTTAATTAATTGCTTATCAATATTTTAAAATCAGGAAGTTTTATAGAAAAGTGATTTCTCTTCTTGAAAGAAAATCATACTTGTAAAGAATCTATTTGAACATCTGGACAAAGAAGTGCTATAGATATATGGGAAAATGAGTTTTCTGATACCTCAGAGTCTAATGGTGACTCTTGACAATTGGAAATCAGAAAAAGTCTAGAAAAAAGAAACAACTTGGCATGGTCAAGGTCGATTCTCCCATATACTCCCTTAAACTTTCCCCAGCATTTTCAGTCCTTTTTTTTTTCTCTTAGTTCTCTCGCCATTACTGTATGAGCCTCTTCAATGCCTGGTTTTCATTTATTTATTTTTTAAATCCGGCTCAGGTATGCTGATCCAGAGACTCACAGACATGGGGGCAGAGCTGCTACTGGCTCTCCTTGTGCCCAGCTGCTCACGAGGCGCCCAGGAGGGATGGCAGGTTCTAGCCCTGGCCCGCCACCCCAGCAGAGCCTTACAACAAGCCAGAGGACCCCCCACTCCATGAGGGCCTCCACTTTCCACATCCGGACTTCCCTCTTGTCAGAACTCCACCCAGCAGAGCAGCCTATCACAGCCTGGCTCGCGTGGCTGCTTGCAGCCACAAGGTTCATCAATAAATGCTGGATTTAGAGATGACTACAAGAGTATGCTACCTGCATGGCAGAGCCTGGCAAGTTACCCAAGTCATATTTGATATGCCAAATACCAGTAACAATTTTAGACCTCTTTCCCATGACCTGATGGAATGGTTTGAGGCTCTTTATGTTCCTGGAGCAAGCAGGTGCCCTTGGGCTCTACTAGCATGAGACAGGACATATGGAGATGTTACTGGTGCCCGCTCGAGCCAATCCATGAATGGGAAGACAGTGATACAGTGATTTCATTTATCTTATGTCTTTTCTGTTTCACTATTACCTCTATAAGAGCAAATATTTTCATTTTGTGTTTTGATTTATTCCTATACCTGGCTTACTCTGTGTTCTGTGCTCAAGGATCCCTCCTGATTGGGTTCAGCAGACTATACCTTAGGATCAATCCTGGGTTGGCTACATGCAAGGTAAGCACTGCACTCATTGTACTATTTCTCCAGCCCTGAGTTAAAACAGATTTGTTTAATTTATTTTTAAATTCCAATATTGGAAATGGAAATGCCAGTGACAAAGGAATGCAAAGTAGTCAATTAAGGCTACTTCTTGAAGTGTTAGAAATTAGTGGAGGGGAGATAGGTGAATGGATGGACAGAAGGAAGGCAGCTACAAAGGATATAAGGGAGTGAGGCAGGAAGGGAAAATGATAGAATGAATAAGTAGAAGGAAGTACACATGCAATTAGAGGTAGCTTAGTATTGTTCACCATCTTTAGATGTGGCACACATTTCCGATAGTGATTGGCCCTGTAGTCTGTTTTCCCAGGTTAGTTTCCTACCCAGTTATCACTTAAGCACCTGAGCTTCAAATGACAGCTATAAGAGCCTCATATTGAGGTATAATACAGGTAGGTGAGCAGGACCCTGTGACTAGACATGAGTGACGTACTCCATGCACCCTGTCAAAAAGCACAACTCATTTCTTGTTCATTCCAGTCATGTACCCTGTCAAAAAACACACTGTCTTTTTTAGTCTAACTGAACAGAAGAGAGGGATCTATAGCTTTATATTTCTAATCCAGAGGCTTGAGTGAATGTCCTAAACCAAAATAAATATGCCTATAAGAAACATGTTTATGGGAAGGCAAATTAAACTTAGAACTTTCTGAGATCAAGGTGCTGTCTGTTACCAAGATGCTAAGAAGAAATTGGGATAGCAATTTAAATTGAGGAGATAGACTTAAGGCTCTCTCCTTAAGGCTGAAGATAGACTCCAAACTGTCATTTTAAGAATTGCAGAAGAATTGGAGTGGCCCTGACCACTGAGGGGAAAGCCATAACGGTGAGTGGTCTGAAGGGTTCTGAGGAAAAAGCTCTTAAGGGATTGGTTTGCAAAGGAATAAACATAAAAAGTAGTCAAAAGGTGAAGGAGGAAATAAATATGAAATATATTTGTGGAACTAGAATAGATAATGGCTTTGAAGGTTGTTCTTTGCCAAACTCTGGAGGTGTAGAGAAGGCTTGGGAAGAAGGGTACCTCCTGTTGGCTTCCTATGGAGACAAGACAACTACGGAAAACACCCACTACCCATCATCTGCAAGGAGACAGCTGCAGTGTTGCCTTCCATGTGGCTTCCTCACACCCACCCCCTGGGAAGTGAAATATAATTTTCCTACAGAGCAGATGGAATGCTAGCTGGAGTCACCCCCTGCCTTGCAGAGTTCTCCCTCAGTTTAGCTCTGACAGTGCCTGGTAGTGCAAACAAGGCTGACTCACCCAACGCCTAGCACCCAGATGCCAGAGTCAGGCCTGCTGGTGCCCTGATAAGTGCCAACTAATAACTCATCTGCTATCAAGATCACAACTCTTTTCTGTTTTGCTCCCACTCTTTAGAATTCTCTTCTTTGATTTGGTCAGAGAAAGAGATAAAAAGGGGGAGGGAAGAAAGAAGGAAAGAAAGTATGGGGAAAGGATACAAACTGACCAGTCAGAAGCTAGACAAGTTGTATTGGGTGTTGGTCTGCACAGACTGCATATTCTTTAGAGCTGTGCTATACACTGAAGGCATCCACACAAAACCTCTCACATACTGAGCACTCATGTGGGTCTGTTTCAATTCTGCTTTTGAATATCTAAAGAAAGCAGACCCGTCTCTGTTACTTAAATTAATAGCATTCCTTAGAATTCACACAGACATGCAGCAAAATTCACATTAAGATGCTAAAGGAGTTCAATATGATAGTTCATTATGCAGTCTTCCTGGGAAGAGAACTGAATCTGGGGGAAAGTTGATATTCGAAAGTAGTACCTTGCTAAAGGGAGAAGAGAGCCCACCATTTCTTAGGGCATTAGAGTGGAGAAGAACAATAGTGTGAAGATTCAGGAAGTTGTGACAATGTGCTGAAAATAGTTTAGAAATTCGTTGCTCATTTCATTTCAAACTTCTCTCTCACCTCCTCTCTCCTCCTTTTTCAATCACTCATTTCTTGTTCCTTCCAGCCATGCATCCCTCCCCGAAGACCCCACCCCCTTCCCTGATTTCCACTCTGGTGGACTAATTTCCTTTGGGCATCTTCCTATGCTTTGCACATTTTTTCCAATGGCAAACTTTGCTGTTAGGATTTTCCAGCAACTTTTGTAAAGGGGCTTTCAAAGAATGTTTAAAAACCATAGCACTAAGTATGTTTTGGTGAAAAGAAGCAAAGACTGTGTTTGGTTGGGTTGTTGTTTGAAGTGTTGATGTCTCCCTTTGGGGCTTCCTACTATCTTTCGACTTCACCTTGAGAGCATTCCTTCCTGCTGATTTGCAGAGGGTTTGATTCTATTTTCAGTAGTGCATAAGGCTATAATGTTGCTGTTCTCTTAGTTCATATTTCTTCTCCAGATGGATTTTCTATGAAGATCTTCCTACTTGTTTGATCTTTAATTTTAGATCTTGTCATTTTCTTTTCAACTGGGCTTTTCTTCAAATGAATGTTGTTTTTTTTTTTTTTTTTTTTGGCAGAACAACTTCCTATGGGCCTTAGCTGGTGTTAATGACACTTTCATTTGTTATTGGAGACAACTTCAATTTCTCAGAGGACAGTGAGTTCTGTTGTGGTTGTTTCAGAGGAGAAATAAATCCTCTTGCAACTTTGGACATTTTATTTTACTTCTGTTGTCTCAGAGGAGGGATGAAACTGAAAATATTGACCATATCTGTCCATGAAAATTTCTCCATTATCAATTTGTTCCCCAGCTGAAAGCATCGAACATTCGGGCAAATGTCAGATTCACTCATTGAATGCATTGCTTCTGGAGAAGAGTGAAACTATAAGGAGCACAGGTAGTTTAAAAGATAAAATGGAAAAGGCCTCAGTGTAATAATCAATCCCTCATTCTAGGGAGGACTAGTGGCTGCCCTGGAGATCTTCAGGAGAAAGGGGCACAAGACTATGCACTGAAACTCTCAGGGTTCCAGAAGAGAATTTGTTCCATTGTCCCTGAATCAGGCTTTGTCAAGGCTTCCCACTAGCACTTGCAGTCTGTATTCATCAAGTGAGTACAGCCTGACACAAGAAAAATGCATTTATTTTGTGGATCTAGAGATCAAAGAGTAGGGCATGTGTTCTACCATGAGTCACCTTCCCACCACACAGGGATCAACACATTGGTGCCTCAACATAAGAAATTTGATTCTTTGCTTTTGGAAAAATATTTATATAGCTAATTTTACTTCCATCCATCCATCCATCCATGCATGCATCTATTCTTCCAGTATTTATAGGCATTTCCCTAGGAACATCATTTTTGCTTGAAACAGGCAATTTTGATTACTAACATTCTTCTCACTATTCTGATGTGGTTCTGAGCATCCTCTAAAACATGTCTCAGAATACTTGCTCAGCTGCTGTGCAGTAGAAGAGATGCTACTTTGTGTCTGAATCCCATATTAATTCAGGATATCTGGCATATCTGGCACTTGCTCACTACTCATCAGTAGTATATGATCAATATAACAAAATAGCCTCTTGCATTTCCAAATTACCCTTCTGGTTCTGATAAGACTTTGCCTATAAACTCCTTGTTCTACTCTAGTCTTGAAACAAATATGTATTTTTTAATATAAGGCAATTCTACTTTGCAAATAATTATCTACCTTGTAACAATTTATGTCTTCTCCCAGTAATATGATTAATTTTATCTTTTTCAAATTTAATTTATCTATTTTTTTTTTTGGGACCACACCTGGGAGAACTCCTGGCTGTGACCTCAGGGGACCATGTGTAGTGCCATGGATTGGACCTGGATTTGCTGTGTGCAAGGCATGTGTCCCATTCACTTTATTATCTCTCTAGTCCCTGATGAATTTTCTATTTTCCTTGTTCAACAGATTTCAAAATCCATTTACACAACTAATGACAGGGATGTTTGGAATAAAAAATGACTGTCAGACATGACTTCTTTACAAACCTGTAAACCAGTATTTACTAAGTGCTTTTGAACCTTAAAACCGCAAAAAAAAAAAACCTCATTTTTGCGGGTAATGTATACATTAATTCATAAATGACACTTCACCCACTAACACTATGCATGTGCAGGGCTACTGGATGTTGGTATCTGATATAAGATGTAAACTTTCCCCACATTAGCAAAATCTAGACACTGCAGTCAGAGCAAATTTGACTGATTTCATTGTACTCACCAGTTACTCAACCATGATGGACAAACTGATGAGTTAAATTGAAATAACATAGTCTAAGAGAATGACATCTAAAGTCAGAGATGGCAAATATAACAGACATTTCTATGACAGAACATCAACAAGTAATTACTGATTGTCTACTGGATACAAAGTACTGTGCTATAGGACACCAAAATGTGTAGTTATCATGGCATCAAATGTCAGTCTGCTGGATGGCAGTAGACATGTGTGTGAATACTAATGCATACATGCTGATATCGATAGTAGCTATATAAAACTCTATGTTTTTCCTAATTTATGTCTATTTTATTTAGCCATTAACATGGCTACCCAGGTATCTATTTTTTTTTTGTAATTAATGCTGTTATTTTTATTTTTTTTTATTATTTTTTAAAAATTTTTTTATTTTTACAATTACAAAGATATACAATTAAAAAGTTCATATTTGGGTTTTGGTCATACAGTGTAGCAGCACCCATCCCGCCACCAGTGCCCATCTCCCACCACCAACGCCCCCGGTTCCCTCCCCCTCCCCCCAGCCCTACTCCATGGCAGGTTCTTTATTTCTTTCCATTTCTCTCTCTTTCTCTTTTCCTTCCTCTCCAGACTATGGATTACAGAACATACATTAAAGGGTTGTCATGTGTATCCTTTTGCCTCTATTTAATGCTCAGTTCTAGGTTGGCATTAGTACCCTCACAATTGTTAGCACACTGTTCCATTTTCTGTCTTACCTAGCCTCTGACTCCCACACGTTTGTGATAATTTCCACCTTTGACAGGACCTCCTGATGTATGTTTCACTTGACCTTGGATATTGGTATCATAATATGTACCTATATATTTATGTTATGCAGATAAACGCAGTCATTCTGTAACTGTCTCTCTCCTTCTGGCTAATTTCGCTCAACATAATCTTCTCCATGTCCATCCATTTGTAGGCAAATTTTATAACTTCATTTTTCCTAACAGCTGCATAGTATTCCATTGTGTAGATGTACCAAAGCTTTTTTATCCAGTCATCTATTTTCGGGCACTCGGGTTGCTTCCAGATTCTGGCTATTGTGAATAATGCTGCTATGAACATAAAAGTAGGGATGGTGTTTCCGCTGCGTATTTTTGGTTTCCCAGAGTAGATTCCCAGGAGTGGTATGGCTGGGTCAAATGGGGAGTTCAATTTCTAGTATTTGGAGGAATGTCCATATTGTTTTCCAGAAAGGCTGTACCAGCCGGCATTCCCACCAACAATGGATGAGTGTCCCCTTTTCCCCACACCCACGCCAGCACTTGTTGTTCTTGTTCTTTTGAATATGTGCCAGTCTCTGTGGTGTAAAGTGGTATCTCATTGTTGTTTTGATTTGCATCTCTCTGATGATTAGTGATGATGAGCATTTTTTCATATGTTTTTTGGCCATTCGAATTTCTTCCTTGCTGAAGTTTCTGTTCATTTCTTCTCCCCATTTTTTGATGGGGTTGTTTGTTTTCTTCTTGTAAAGTTCTACCAGTGCCTGATATATCCTGGATATTAACCCCTTATCAGATGAGTATTGGGTGAATATTCTTTCCCATTCTGTGGACTGCTTTTGTATCTTAGTCACTGTTTCTTTTGAGGTGCAGAAGCTTTTTAGTTTCATGTAGTCCCATATATTTATCTTTTCTTCTAGTTGCTTTGTTAGAGATGTTTCATCTTTGAAGATGCCTTTAGCTTCAATGTCATGGAGGGTTTTTCCTATATTTTCTTCAATGTACTTTATGGATTCAAGTCTGATATTGAGATCTTTAATCCACTTTGATCTGATTTTTGTGCATGGTGTTAGACACAGGTCCAAATTCATTTTTTTACATGTCGCTGCCCAGTTTTCCCAACACCACTTATTGAAGAGGCTTTCCTTACTCCATTTTAGACTCGTTGCACCTTTATCAAAGATTAAATGATCATGTGTTTGAGGTTGGGTGTCAGGATACTCAATTCTATTCCATAGGTCCACGGGTCTGTTTTTATTCCAATACCATGCTGTTTTAATTACTACTGCCTTGTAGTACAGTTTGAAGTTGGGCAAGGTGATGCCTCCCATCTTCTTTTTCCCGAGGATTGCCTTTAGCTATCCTTGGGGGTTTATCGTTCCATACAAATTTCAGGATTGTTTGGTCAATTTCTTTGAAGAATGTCATGGGTATCCTCATAGGGACTGCATTGAATCTGTATAGAGCTCTAGGGAGTATTACCATTTTGACAATGTTGATTCTCCCCATCCATGAGCAGGGAATGTGTTTCCATTTCCTTGTGTCCTCTTTATCTCTTGGAGCAGTGTCTTGTAGTTTTCTTTGTACAGGTCCTTTACACACTTGGGTAAGTTGATTCCTAGGTATTTGATTTTCTGTGGCACAATTGTGAATGGAATTGTTTCCTTAATATCCCTTTCTTCTCTTTCGTTATTTGTATATAGGAAAGCCACCGACTTTTGCGTGTTGATTTTGTATCCTGCCACTCTACTATATGCGTCTATTGTTTCTAGGAGTTTTTGGTAGAGAGTTTAGGGTTCTCTAGGTATAATATCATGTCATCTGCAAATAATGATAGCTTGACTTCTTCCTTGCCTATCTGGATGCCCTTGATGTCCTTTTTCTTCTCTGATTGCTATGGCAAGTACTTCCAGTACTCTATTTTTTAATAGATGAGGAAACCAAAGCTAAGAGAAATAATAGGATAAGTTTACTCAGCTGAGAACTGGTAGAGCCAGTATTTAAATCAGAGGTGAGAAAGTGTCAATGAGCATGTGACAAATTAGCATTTTTGAGAGGAAAACTTATATATATGTGTGTGTGTATATATATGTATATACATTTCTATATACATAAAATATCTGAATGTATTTGTATATGTTTACGTATGTATTTCTCTGTCTCCCTCTTTCTCTCTCTCTCGCTCTCTCTCTTTCTCCTTCCTGACAGTGCTGCTATTCCATACCCAACACCAGCATGCCAAAATATCACCACCCTTATCTTAAGGTCTCTACCCCAAACACCTGTCCCCATTATCTTTCTCAGATCACACAGTTCTATTAGCCGTTTCTCAGGGTTGTTTCCACTGGGATTGTATAATTCCTTGCTTTGCTTCTTTTTTACCATATATGAGTGAGATCATCTGGCATTAGTCTTTTTTCCCTTCTGACTCACTTCACTTAGTATTTCTTCCAGTTCTATCCAAGTTTCGGCAAACAGCAAGATTTTATGTTTTCTCATGATTGAGTATTCCATTGTGCATTTATATCCCTGTGACTTTATTTGCTCACCTGTTACTGGGTACTTGGGTTGTTTCCAGTTTTTGATTGCCTAAAATTTTCACTTTTTATTTATCTTGGTTGTATAGGTAAAACATAAGGAAACAGACAGTATCTGTTTAAAAACTGTGTCTTTTAAAGCAGTATGTGTTGGATTGCATTCTACTTCTACTTCCATCTAAGTCCTTTCACTAAGGTTTAAAAATTTGACATTAGATCACAAATTGCTTTAAATGAATCATAACACCTGTGTTAAAAAGCATTAGAGATTCATTTATATTCCACTTAAAGAGACATATTAGAATCTCTTTCTTAAAATAAAAATGAAAGGTCAAACTTTAGCCGCATCATGGAACAATGTCTGTGTTCTGGAACAATACAAGTGTTCAATTCTACATAAAAAAGAAGCACAACTGGCTAGTTGGTGTTTAATATAAAAAGACACTTTATTTTCACTTTTTAGACTCTATTGTAAATTTGTGATATTTTATCTTTCTTCATTTTTTTTAATAAAGGATGCATAATGAGGAATGCTAGGGGTTGCAGGGATCTTACCCAGCTAAGCTAAGTTCAGCAGGTGTGTGTGTGTGTGGGGGGACTGGAATAGAATTCTAGTACTGCATAGCAGTACTATGCTAGGCATAATACTAGGCTCATACTAGGCTCATACATGCTAGGTATGTGTTTACGTCTTGAGCTATTATCCCCACTTTCAGTTCCTTCCTCAAGTATTCTTTTATGTTATCATAATGGAAGAAAAAAATAAGAAATAAATCATATCTTTTGCTTCTAGATTAAAGACAGTTTCCCTTTTGCATATACCCTAGTAAGTAGGAAAACCTAGAATGAAAGTTATGATGTTGCTACAATGATTTCTATGAAATCTACATAATTTTGGTTTTCTGTTAAAACTCTCAAAGAACACTATTGAGTCTGTTAGTCACTGACAACTTTCTTTACACTGAGAAGTAAAGCTATCCTAGCCAAGTGTATGTGTCTATGAATGATAAAGAGGACATATTTGAATTTTGCATCTTTTTTAAAGAGAAAAGCAAAGTTCCCAAGCAAATAGTTAGATATGACATTTTTCCACAGATTTTACCAATCACTGTCCCTGAAAGCACTGTACCTCATTTCTTGGTACATTTCATAATGTCTTTGAGACCAAAAAATAATTAATTCACCACTCATTGATAGGAAGTATTGCAACTTAGTCAAGAAAGATTTATGGGGGGTGTCTGGAATGATAGTACAGTGGGTAGGGCATTTGTTTTGCATGAGGCCTACCCGCGTTTGATCCCCAGCATCCTATATGGTTCCCTGAGCACCACCAGGAGTAATTCCTGAGTGCAGAACCAGGAGTAACCCTTGAGCATTGCCAGGTATGACCCCAAAAGACAAACTAATTAATTAATTAATTAATAAGAATGAAAGATTTATGGGAAAATTTCTAATACTTGTTAGTTACTCCTAAAAAGTAAGCAATTGGCTGATTTTCATTCTTTTTAGAGATCTTGGTTTATTTTAAAAAATATGAATGTCATGGATATATGCACATTCAGAGGTTAGAGGATTTTTTTTTTTTTGGGTCACACCCAGCAATGCTCAGGGGTTTCTCCTGGCTCAGCACTCAGGAATTACTCCTGGCGGTGCTCGCGGGGCCATATGGGATGCCGGGGTTCGAACCGGGCCAGCACAGGCCGGCCACGTGCAAGGCAAACGCCCTACCCGCTGGGCTATCGCTCCAGCCCCAGGAATTTTTTTAGTACTAAGGATTGAGCCCAGGGTCAGATATACAAGGCAAGTACTCCACTGCTGAACCACATCCCTGGCCCTTAGGGTATTTGTTTTCCCAAACCACTTGCTGTGCACAAAGACACGCATATAATACATATTTATTACCAAATTATCTGTACTACCAAGTTAATAAGCAAGGCAAAGTTGCTTAAGGAATTCATTTGGTGTTATGTAAACTTTTCAAGAAAGAAAGCAGACCTTAATTAAGTATCTCAAAGCATCTCTGGTTTAATCAGTGTCTGCAAAGAAACAACTATGAAAGGAAAAGAGATGAAAAATGGACACAGAATTATATTTCTTTTCCTATTTGTATGGCATCAATGGATAGCAATACTTAGGCAATGGTTAATTATAATAATTATTCCTGGTTAGTTAAATATGTGTAACTACCAACATATTTTTCACTGTAGGCAGGAACACAGAGTTAAGGCAATATCTGCATAAAAGTTACACCATTCTAGCACCTCGGTGTCTGAAAACATAATTTTTATTCTATATGAATCTAAGTGGATGCATGTAGAATGATTCACATTCATCATTTGCTATATCAGGCAAGGGTGGTTAAGTATTAAGGGTTTCTCAATGCTTGTGTACTGCTCTGCCTTCCCATATCTCTGAAACCAACAGCAGGAAGATGCAAAAGAATCATAAGCCCTAGAATATCCAAATCCTATTTCTCTTCTGCTGCCTTAGTTATACTCTTAGAGCATGTATGATGGAATAGTCTATTATCCTGGGCAAGTGGAATAGAGTAAGTGGTAGGAAAGAGACACGTCTCCATGGTATTTTACTGAACTTCTGAGTCTCTTGCAAATAGTCTGTTCTGGCCGTTTTGGTCCAGATGCTCTGAATGAAGTGCTTTATTAAGAGTCAAAGAACTTAATAATAATTAAAAAGCTCACAGTCCCCATACTTTTTCTTTCTTTTGCCTCACTGTCACAAAGCCTACACATCCAGAAGGCAGGATTATACAATGCTGAGGACTGGATCTCAGAGAGCTTATAAGATAACTGGCCCTGGAGAACCCTGTCCCTCCCACTACATGTGAATGCAAAATAAGCTGCATGTTTCATGCTACTAAAATGGAGGGGTGGGTATTACCTAGAATGGTACAATATTGTGTAGCTGATACACAATACACATCTGCTGCTAAAATGAAAGTAATCAAAATGCCCAAGTAGAACACCTATGCTAAACTAAAACATTCATTTTTTGTATTTTTTATATTCAAGAAATGCTAGACAACAAGTAGAGCATCTATATTCAAAGTGCTCAGTTTCTTCAAACCGCTAGGAAATTTTCCATTTGGGATAAAAGTGAGGGATAAATGTATGACATTTATTAAAACATTCTCAGACACAGAGATACCCTTAATGCTAAGTAGATGCATAATTGGCTTCCTGGTTAGGGACTCTGAAATGTTCCATGTCAAAACGTTTTTCTAAAATTGTTACACTGCATTACAAAAAACAATCAGAGATTGTTGAAAATCTCTGGGAGTTTTGCCCTGTGCAGTTTCCAATATAAGAAAAACATTCTAACTCCGCCATTCTTCCATAGACTAATCTTAGAAGGAGACATCGTAATTCTGGAGATATAAATTCCCTCATTATCTGTGATCCCGGTCAACCACAGCACAGACAACCACCCAGCAGCCCACTGAGCAGGGCACTTTGCAAAAGGAATAGACCAGTCCTCAAAGAGAGTTACAGTTAAGCACTATAGGAGGTGTCAATTGGGCACAGCAGCCAACCTTTATAATTAGGTCATTTGTTCACGAGGTGATTTATACACAATGTGGACACAAGGCTGGTTCTCTCTCAGAACAGTGTGCCTTCTTTTTATCATAGCTGCATGGCACGAAGCAGGATGGAATGCTGGCATTTTTAGTCTGTCCAACCACTCTGGCCCTAAGAAACACTGATGTCAGCTGCAGTTTTATGTTATTGCAAGAAGTCTCCTGTGTAAGCCTGGGCTCTGGAACCAGGTAACCTGAGCAGAATGACCTCCCCCACCTCTTCCCTAAATCAGTCTTATTATCCACAGTCTGTTAGTCCCTGTGAACCTTAATGATTTCATCTGTAAAATGGGGATTACAGATTTTACAGATGAAATATCTTTAGAGTTCTTGTAAAGATGATCTTGTGAAGAGCTCAGAAAAATACTTGCTACAGAGAACTTCAACAATCAAACGTTCATGTTATGTATTGATAATACATAATTGATTAAATTAGCATAATCATTATTTTGAAGATGTGACATGTTGGTGATGAGGATGACATAATAATAATTGCTTATTAGGTGCTTATCCTTTGTTGCTTAATACTCTCTTAAGTGCTGTAAGTGGATTATGTCATTGAATCCTCTGGGAAACTGTTTTCACTATTATCTCCTTTTGGCGAATGAAGATACTGAGACGAACAGAGGTTAAGAAGCTTTCCCCAAATCAAAGAGGTAATGAAGCCAGGAGAGAAGCAACTCTGGAGCCAGTGCCATAATTACAACCCCATATCCCTGCATTTGCAGTAGTTGTGATTCACCCCCTTGTCACAGGACTGCTTTTTACACACCAGAGCCATGGTTAGTTAAAATACTTCAACTGTCAGTAGCAAACCTTTTAGTGAACTACAATATCAGCTGAGTGTCCTTATCTGGGGGGGAAAATCAAGACACTGGGATGGAACCTGGGCTTAGAATAGTCCTGTATCCAGGCCAGCTAGGGTGGGAGCAGAGTTTGGGAATGAACTGTAACAAACAAATAAAACCTGCCAGAGTTGAGTGGTAAAGGGAAATTCTAAGGACAATTGCTGCCCTTTCATTCCTTTGCATAAGTTTCTGATTAAAGTAAAAAGTTGATTAAAGTAAAATGTTTCTAATTAAAGTAAAAAGTTGATGAGTCTCAATTGCAGCTACTGCAAGTGGAGCAGATTGTGCTTTTCCTTTCCTGGCATAACTTCCTGTGAACTGCCCTCCATCTTTTATTCCTTTCTCCTGTATTAGTTATCCCACCAACTCAGTGATGTGTGCATAACAGGCATCAGTGTTGCTCAGTTCAGAAACCATAAGCTGAAAAGTCCCACTTTATTCCAATTATTTTTTTTTTGCTTTTTTGGGTCACACCCGACAATGCTCAGGGGTTACTCCTACCTCTGCGCTCAGGAATTACTCCTGGTGGTGCTCAGGGGACCATATGGGATGGGATGTCAGGGATAGAACCCAGGTCGGTCCTGTGCAAGGCAAACACCCTACCCATTGTGCTATCACTCTGGCCCCCTATTCCAACATTTTTATCCTGCTTAGGAAAGGGCTTAGTCTCTTCCATTTCAAAGTAGAGTTGGTCACCCTGTCTCTAGAATGAGGTAAATTAGATACACACATATTATTTATTTATAGACCAGAGGATGGGGAGCGGTGAGAGCTTTATATCCATAGAATGACATATCAATACCTAACTCTATAGATGTAAATATTTCTGTCTTTAGCTACCTGAAATGTAATTAACTGAATATTCAGAAATCAAAAAATCTGTTCTTGCAGAAAATTTCCAAATAGTTTCAAATGAATAAATATGTTGTTGATAGCTTCTTATTGTTAGTTTTAAATTTCATTTTACTTTTTATGGGGACCAACCCGAGTGCTTGCGAAGCCTAGGGTCACTCTCAGCAATGATCTATCAGGTGGTTCTGGCTTGCTGGTTCAGTGTTAAGGCCTGGTAGTACACAGAAGCCAATAGGGTCATCCCAGCATGTACAGGGAGCCATTCAAAATCTGCGCTTAAGCTATCTCCCTTGCTCCTGTTGCTGCTTTTCAAACTGAATTTGATAAGCCCTATTGTATATAGTTTTAGGTAAATACCACTTATTCATGAAAACCTTCTACTATAAACATCCCAGTCGAGTGTTTTTGAGAAAAGTCTTTCTCTAAGAGTTTCAATATGTTCTTGCCATATTGATTGTGTAGATAAGAGGCTGTTTGGCTTACATCAGCCTGGACCAAAATAGTCATTGCCATAGATTTTTGTGCTTTCCTGCCTTAATGGAGTAAGCCTTTAGGATGCAGACAATGGTTTTGGAAGTCAAAACAAAATAAGAAAACTGTTTTAGGTATAAAAAGAAAGTGAGAAAAGATAATATTCTTTCTTTTTTCATAGTTGAGTTTTATCTCTTTTCCTAGCTACTTTGTCTAGTACTATCATGCATCCAATATCACCACAGTCTTTTATAATGGGAGTTCTATGTGGGCCATTTCTTCTATACTTTCAAAGAAATAAGCTCAAGGTTTTATGATGAAGTTATAGTGCTTGAGTTCTGTACACATCTTTACATGTGGGAGATCAGGTCATAAACTATTAAAAGGTATAGTATATGGTTTAGTTTGCTTATTGGAGAAATTATTTTTAGTATGTTTTCTCCACTAGCCAGCTCTGAACCCTTTACCTTGCCACTCAAATTGCCCCTGTGCATTAAAATATTTCACTGAGAAAAATCCTTGTGTAATGCATTATAAATAAATAATCACTTATTGAAGACCATTGGGCTACACTGCCATTGGGCTACACTGGCACATGATAGGGTCAAATGGAAATGTTACTGGTGCCCGCTCGAGCAAATTGATGAATAACGGGATGTCAAGTGATCAAGTGATTGAAGACCACTAGGTCATTAAGCTGGCTATTCAGTTCCCTGTCATCTTGTGAGGAAATGATTAAATTCTTGTCAGGTGATAGTTTACTAATGAAAAGGATAGGAGTAAAGGGGTAGCTTCAGAGTAAAGGCTACCGGGCTCAGATGTAAGGAGAAATGCTTCCCAAAGTGTTTCAGGAATCCTGTTTGGACAAGTACCTGTACTCTTAGCACTTGCTTTCACTCTCTGTAGTGCCTTAATCAAAACTATTTGTGGATTTCCAGTAAGACAGCAAACTCTAATGACAGAGTCCACCTAGTGAGTTCATTAAGTGTATAAGAGCTACAAGACAGGGAAGCTTGGAAGCCTAAGAGGTACTACATTCTGAATTGGGAGGAGAAAATTTCTCACTAGATGTTATAGGAAACTTGAAATTGAAGATGAATTTTGTGATTCTCTCAAAATTTCGTTGGCTGGGTTCTTTAGCAGTATCTAATATGCTAAGCTGGGGTTTTGTCATCCTTTGTGTATGCTGCACAGAAAGAAAGTTGTCCATACCATGTACCTTCAAAGGCAGTCTGTGCTGGCAGACTCAGTTGATGTGCTCCAACACCCAGTAGGTAGCTGGTAAGGATGTCAGAAGCAGTAATTCCCATCAGACCCACTTCTGTGATCCCCTCATGCCAACCTCTGCTCATGCCAAACACACTTGGCTCTATGATTTTTTCCCTTTGCATTGGTTCGTGGGCTGACACTCTTTTGGAGTGTTATTAAAATCAAATTATTATGGGGTAAGCAGGCTCAGGGTAAACAGGCTCAAGGATTGCTGCTCAGCCTAAGTTCACAAAGTTTAGAGAAGTGGTGCAGCCACTTCCTACCAAGAATGCTTGCCATGTGTGTTACATATGGCCTCAACAGGAAGCCAGCCACCTATCCATGAGAGAAAAATAGTTATTGTACTAGAGGTGCCTGAACAGGATGCCAAGTCTAAGTGATGACTAAGTAAGACACCTGCAAAGGCTCGACTGACCCTGACTTGTAATTCAGATACTCTCTTACTTCCAAAGACTCCTTTATTATTTGTAGTACTGTTTCTTGTGCAAAACTCATGACATTTCTACACCCTTGTTTCTCAAATTCTATTCTGCACAACGCTAGTGTTTTTGAGCAACATGGATGCATTTTCCATGAGAAGAGACAGAGTTGTTTTCCAGCTTTGTCAGCAAGCCCTGCTCTGTGCAAGCTCCGTCTTAGAAGCACATCAAAGAACACTTGAGAAAGGCACTATGTCACAAAAGCCCCACACAACATTATTTGAGAAATTCTTTCTTCTACAGAGTAACATACAAAACAGATACATTCTTTTTTCCTATCAAAATCTGGCAAGGTGATCTACTCCTGTACCAGCACAGATTTGCTTTAAGTAAGATGAGGAACTAGGGCTGAGTTTGGAACCAGATTTCCTGAACTGGGTCACTGCCCCTAACATCCATTCAATGTAAACGAAATGTTAGACAGTTCTTAAATCCTTTGTACTCAGCAAGATCGTGGGCAACGTGTGTCTAGGAGCATATTTTCAAACACTGCCTGGTACATAGTAAATAGTCAAAGTCTACTGTCATCATTCCCACCATGGCAGACATTAGCCCATCACAATATCCCCTGATTCTTTCAAGCTGTCCCATTTTCAAGCTGTCCCTATTTTCATCACTCTTCCTCACAGACACCCCTTCTCCTTGTCCTGCTCTTGCCTCTGGAAAGCTTCTGCACCTCTGGATGTCCTATTCTGTAGGATGCTCCTCACCACATGTGGAAATGTTCTATTTGTAGCTTTCCCTTCCCACCCCACCCCTGCTGGATTCCCTCATTGAGTCTCTTGCCACACCTCTTCCTGCCCGCTGTGGCCCATCAGACCTGTACCTACTACTTCTTGCAGCCCTTCCTGCTCAAGACTCTCTGGGGTTCCTGTGTCACTATCTAACTGCAGGGCTCAGGATTACCTTCAATTCCTGATCCCTCAGTGCCAGTCCAAATATACCTCTCAACCCTCATGCACCTTCTTCTCAGCTTCTGTAATTATGCTTTCTTCTTCCCACAAACATGGTCCTTATTAGTTCCTGCCTCACTCAATATCCAAGCTGACACCCAGATCCAGCTCAGTTTTTCTGTCTCTTCAAGGCCTTTCCCATTCCAGCTTACCTCCTCAGTTGGTTCAGAGCACACTGCCCCAACTATGCACACACAGGAAACTAGGGATCAGGCTCAGCATGCAGAGCCCTGTGTGAGAGCAGTAAGGCAGTGTCATCTGTTCTGCATCTCATCTCAGTGTCCCATTACATGCAACAGGGATTCTTTCACTTCACGATTGTGCGCAGTCTAAACTAAACCACTTTCTACAAGATCCGGGTGGTTCTTTCTCAGACTTTTTTTTCATCTCTCCTATGATACTCTATGGAACTCTATGACAAGAGTAACTAAACTAACTTTGGTAAGATTCAGGAATTAGTGACCAAAGGGAGAAGGGAAGAAGCTGTCAGACTCTTAGTTTCAATTACACTTTAGTTGAAACTTGCCTCCAAGTTTCAACTAAAGCTAAATCACATTGATTTTATATATATATATATATATATATATATATATATATATATATATATACACACACACACACACATATGACAGGGCAAGGTTTCATTGGGATTTAAAACAAAAAGACAATTCCCAAAATAGAAAGGGTGAGCATACACAATCCCCACTCATGGGCTTCCTTCCACAACGAGTACCATGTCTCCTGGAAGCACTGCAGTGTCCCCCTTGAGGTATACAGGCCTGAGGCATAGGAGATCTCAGTATTTAGTTCCCCAGAAAGTACTTTCATACTTCTAAGTGAACAATTGCTTTGCTCTACACTGATTCCTTAAAAATGACCCTTTAAAAAGGTTAAGACCATCTCAAAGCCCCTTTCCACTTCTCTGAGCAGCTGGCCATGGCTTCCTTTTCTCACTTCACTGTTTACTTTGAAGATCTACGTACTTCACCCCGGCTCTATTATCTCTCTTTCTAGCACCAAAGGCCAGCCAGAGAATAACTCTCAGCTCTATGTTTCTTTAGTAGGATTTTGAGGATCATAAATATCAGAGATGAAGGAGGGGAAAAAAATCTACCAGGACATCTTATCCTCCTCTCCTTGTACAAAACTGTTCTGGCTTCCACATTTTCTAAATATTTGCCAGACAGGCCTGGTTGCAAAAGACGTGAAGTGACAATGCCCCTCAGTGGGGAAGTCGGCATTAAACCCTGCTCTTAAAAATGATTTCTTTTACTGGGGCGGGCGATAGCCCAGCGGGTAGGCGTTTGCCTTGCACGTGGCCGGCCCATGCTGGCCCAGGTTTGATCCCTGGCATCCCATATGGTCCCCTGAGCACTGCCAGGAGTAATTCCTGAGTGCAGAGCCAGGAGAAACCCCTGAGTAATGCCGGGTGTGATGCAAAAAAAAAAAAAGATTTCTTTTACTTACTTTTTTTAGCCTCTTGTTATACTATCAGACTCATCTCTCACTTTGAGTTTAGGCATTTTCAATACTAAGGTTGTGTTGAGCTGAGACTCTGAAAAGTCATCAGAAGAGGAAGAAGAAGGCAGAGCTGTCACACTCTGGGCTGTGTACCCTTTGGCACTGGATAATTAAAAAGGATGAACAAGGTGACATTGTGACCTCACATTTTAATCTCTATCTTGAAGAAAAGGCATTATTTCTATGTATCAGACCCATCCTTTCTCATCCAAAGAACCAAATGCAACTTTGTCATTAGAAGGTAATGACAAATATCTTACATTTGTGTCTCTACTGAGTTCACCAATGAAGTTGGGGTCCTTTAAGAGAGGCAATACTCTCCTTGCCAAAAGATTCACATTTCATAGGAATGTGTCCTGGTCCTGTCTGGAAGAAGATGAAGAGAAGAAGAAGGAAGAAAAGGATGAATAAGGAGGAAGAAGGAGAGAAGAAGGAGGAGAAAAAGGAGAAGAGAATAAGAAGGAGTAAGAGTTTAATGTGAAATGTCCTCTTTGTTAAACGTTGGCATGAACTGACATAAGAAGGCACTCTTTGCCTGGAGAGCCTGAAGCTCTAAATGTGTTTTAAAATATTCTTAACCTATTTTAAAATCGAGACACTGATTTCCTCAGCTTCTTTAGATTTCTTCCTCATCTGAAAACAATCACCACTTATTAATCATGTCTCCAAAAACTATAATACTATTTTATGGTAATTTGGTGTGGGCTGCAAATATTTTTTTTATAAATATCTGAAAATACTATTATACTAAGTAGCTTCCTCAAGTCAGGCATGAGGATTTAAATTGGAGGATTGGTTTTCAGCACAGGCTCTTCATGCAGTCAAATTCCATTTGGAATCTCTGTGTTTGTGTGTGTAGAAAGAGTTTTTATTGAACAAAACTTGCTTAGAAAGATATGAGGGGAGACAAAAGGGGAAAATATGTGTTCAAAAAATAACATGGGGGTGATGGGTGATAGCATAGCAGTTAGCGTGTTTGTCTTGCAAGTAGCCAACCTGGGTTAGATCCCAGGCATCCCATATGGTCCCCCGAACACTGCTAGGAGTAATTCGTGAGTGCACTGCCAGGAGTGACCTCTGAGCATCGCCAGGTATGACCCAAAAAGTCAAGAGAGAGAGAGAGAGAGAGAGAGAGAGAGAGAGAGAGAGAGACAGAGAGAGAGAGAGAGACTCAGGCTTCTCCAGAGTAGAAAATCAAAGAGATCTAGACAAGCACCTAATAAATGTGTTCAAGGAAGAACACGGACTTGAAGAGCCTATTTGGAACCTCTTGCCTCTTTCTGGAGGGCAGAAGTCACACCTCATATTGCCTGACACAAAAGCCCTAAGTTATACCACTCAAAGGGAAGCTCAGACAGATGATCATATCCTCATTGGTTAAGATAGTTGAGAGGTCAGCGTTTATGTTCTTGACTTTTTTTTGGGTGTTGCAGATGTGCTCAGACTTTACTCCTGGCTCTGTTGCACTCTGGGATCCCTCCTGGCAGGGTTCACAGGATCATATGGGGTGCCAGGGACTGAAACTTGTTCAGCTGTGTGGAAAGCAATCACCCTATTTACCCCCTCTCGTGAACCTGAGAAATTTTGTAAATCCTCTATAAACTGGGGTAGTAAGAATGGTCTTAACCTCACAGAGTTTTTCTCAGGCTTAAATGGGAAGGATTTAGATGACTTTTTAACAAATAAAATAACAGTTCAATAAATGCCATTTAGGAAAATGCTTCATTTTTCCATTGTACATTGAGAAACTGGTATTGGCTTCTCTTCATGTCAAGTTCTTACAAGGAATTTCTTTAGTGTAATTTAATCACTGCTTTGGCTTTGCCATTTAGGTCAAATTGTCTTGCTGTATTTTTTTAAAACAGGGTTTATTGCACTTTTAATGGTTGAATATATTGAACATAGAAAAGTCAGATGAACTTCTTTGAGTTTATTTA
The DNA here is from genome assembly GCA_021461705.1 of Cryptotis parvus. Lineage (NCBI taxonomy): Eukaryota > Metazoa > Chordata > Mammalia > Eulipotyphla > Soricidae > Cryptotis > Cryptotis parvus. The sequence goes on from JAJIBD010029031.1 coordinate 97,104, forward strand.
TATGGAAGGAAAATAGCTACATGCTAAACCAGGTATGATGTAATCAACATGCATACGACAATTGCAGTAGTACATATGCAAAATTCATCTTTTCAAAGGACTTACATCTGACTGTATGCTAAGTGGTCAGACAAAAGTGTTCTACCATCAGCTACCATAGAACGGATCCAACACTAAGAGCTGCTTTCCCGGAGATTATACATTTCTTCGGTGGCCAGCATCTCCTGGATGAGTCTGATATGCAAATGTGCATTATATTAGTTTATTACAGGGAAAACTTGACATATTTACCCTTGAACTCCCATCTGGACTGAATGGTGGGTGCTTTGCAAGCCCTATCTCCTAGTTCAGCAGTTCTTCTGCCCAGTCCTGCTCCATTCCTTCTTTCGAAGATGCCTAGTAAGCACCTTGCACTCCACATTCATTCCCAGTACTACTACAGAGAACCCAACTTACCACATACCTAGGCAGGAAAATATACCCATTCCTAAAGCCCCAGTAAATCTTTAAAACAATTGATTTTAATGAATAGAAAGTAGTAATAATTGATCATAAGGAAAGTACATTTTGCATTGAGATCCATGGAGATTATAGAGTCCTAAATCATCTACAGATCTGAGAAGGATTATCTGTGTATTTTGAACTATGTATATTTACATAAATAGATACAAAGGAGCTAAACAGACAACACAGCCCTTCAGCAGATTTCTGGATCCTTGAATACTTTCTGTAATTGTGTTTTCATTAAAAGTGGCCTAAAAATTAGAAGGTAAATGAAAAACTAAGTGTCTCTCTTTCATTAATACTAATTTTCCTTCTGGAATCAACAAAGTATTCATATTTATGGAAAGTGGGTAATAAAAAAATACAGCTAAATCTTTTCTAAGGTGCCAAACTTTGTGATTTTCTAACAATAATCCGATACAAATGGTTGGCGTTTACATCAGCTAAGGGTCCTTTGCAAATGCGCCAAATATGACATGTGCGTAAATATGACAAAAAAGTTCTACCAGAAAGGCAGTATTTCAAAGATAGTCCCTTCCATTCCCAGGAACAATAGAATATATGGGGACGATAATATCATTTCAGAGGCCCTGTCTCTCATTCTTTAAGCATTTAGCTGCATCTGTTATTCTTTGTTGCTTTTATATTTTTCTTTGCCTAAATATCACCTGATCTCAAATGGGATAAATTCTTTTATCACACACTTTCTATGTAGGACAGTGCTTTCATATATGAAGGTCAGATTCTTATCCATTTACAGGAAAATTCTATTCAAACTGTCAGATAATAGCTAGCCATTTCTTAAGATGATTCCCATTGTAAAATATAAATGAAAAAGCTGAAATGATGATGGAGGCAACATGAGTTGTGTCCAAGTCAGTATCGAATGGAAACAAAGTCATCAAGACTGCGATCTGAATGGTGAATTGTATTCTCCAGCCTATAACCCACACATACATGCAATGACTATGTATACAGATGTGCATATATATATATATAATATATATATACACACAGATATGTACATCACAAATATATATAGACTGCTCAGAAATCAGATACAAGTGTTGAAATAGGAAATTCCTATTTACTTGGAGAATGAAAGGTTATTCACAGCTCTCCAATCCAGAGAAAGGTAAGATTTTTCTTGTTTTTCATAAAAACATTTTTTCTTGTTTTTCATAAAAACAATTTCATAAAAATGATTATTAAAACAATTAGTATTGTTTTTAATAATAAAATAGGGTTAATTTGAAATAATCAGAATGAAATTCTTATAGGAGTTACTATAAGCTACAATAGGCTTGTAGTATTTCTCAGTGAAGGAGAAGTCTAACACAGTTTGAACAGATCAACTATATTATAAGAACAAAACTTGCAAAAGCTACCTGTGCTACCTTTGATATTTTCCCTTAAAATATGTCACAAATATACTGCTGTCTGTATGAACTACCAAAATGATAAGTTACACTGTTTTTAAAGTACAATTTTAAATAGGTACATGTTTACATTTTTTAAATGATCTATTAGTAGCAAATTCTCAAATTAAATTTGCAGCAAGCTGACAGATAATTCAATAACTTAAAAGGTGAAACCCTATTTCTTGAAAAAGGGAAGAATTTAACACAAAACATTCATTATTTCTGTGTAAAGTGTAAAAGTGAAAATATGAGGTTTAAGACCTATGGTGGGGGAAAAACCCTGTTGCTTTCTATTATCAATAGAAAACTGTATTAATGTGCAACATTCACTAGAAAATTTTAATTGTTTAATCTACCTCATAATTTACCTTAATTCATAATTTGTAACTTCATGAGTAGAATGGTAGGCCAATGACATTGGGTCTCTCTGAGGTAATAGCATGATTTTTTTCCGTCTTTTGCTGGACTGCTCATTAAAATTTAACACAGTCTGAGAGTAACCCTGAAAGACCTCAGCCCTCAATAAAAATTATCATAGGTCTCTCCTCTTAAATTTCACAGCAGCAGTGAAGACTGGTCCATCACATGTGGCAGAGAAGCTAAAGGCCATACTATTAGAGTTAATAAGCTGATGCCATCTCAGCTCTCTAGTTTAGTTAGGACCAGAAAACATGTTCAACCATGAAACTTTATCTAACCTATCTATTGAAATGAGTCATTTCTTTTCTCAGTTCCCACTGTCATCCATATCTACACTGAAATACTTGTAGTACTGACCGAAGAACTCTTGCAAGTCTGAGAGTAAGCACTTTGTAGGTGGGACCTGCACAGCAAGACCCTTTATACATTCAAGTGTGGTGATGAGACAGAAAGGTCCCTTGTAAGGAAAGACTGAGTTGGTGATTATGGCATGCCATAGGCCAGTTCTATGCCATAACACATTCTGATCCAACCAAATTTCCCTTTGTAAAGATGTTCTAAGGATAAATGAGGTGTATTCAATTTCTTCCAAAATCATTCAGGGCAAAATGAAAATCAACTCAAGGAACATGGTCTTTTCTATTATGGATAAAGAAGTCTTGATATTCCAGTTAGGACCATATTGTTCTTGGGTCTTGGAACAAGGTCAAACTGACTGCAATCAATCAGCTATTGTGTGTTCTCACATGTGGTATCTAAACTTGATGATGATACTTGCTATGGAATTGACAGGACTTCTTATAGCTCAGAATCTATTATTATATATGATTCTTTAAACAGCCTGTTCAGGTTATAAGCTACAAGTTAAATACCAGTTACAGTATGGTACTTAATGCAAAATGACATTAGAAGCAAATGCTTACAGAACATTTCACATGTATTCATCTGTAAGCTAGGTATTTCATACTTCCAATACCTGAGCAAATGACCTATTTTAGCCCCATTTTGACATAATAAATCTCACATGGGCTTTCTGAAGTCAAATAGTCAATGGTATTACAGAGCTCATTAGTTTCAAGTCCAGTTGACTATCATCTGATACATTTCTAACTGATGTAATCTTTGCTTTATTCTCTGTCACTCTTGACTGAAGAAAAGTTATGTTCATACCTAAATCAGTCATACTAAATTGCATTCATATTCTCAATAATCAATAATGTCTTGGAATAGAGTGCTGTTCCTAGAGATTTTTCCCTTTCTACTAGAAATTTCCTTGACCCCTAATGATGCTAAGTTAATTGTCATGCTAATTTCTTCATGGAAGTGTTACTTTTGTTTTGTTTGGCTTTTTTGGGTCACACTCACACATGCTCAGGGCTTACTCCTGACTGTACTCAGGAATTACTCCTGGCGGCGCTCGGGGACCTATAGGATGCGGGAGTTGAACCCAGGCGGCACAGGCGGGTCGCGTGCAAGGCAAACGCCCTACCCGCTAGATTATCGCTCCGCCCCCACCCCACTTTTTTTTTTCTTTTTGGGAGTGTTACTTTTAAACAGTGAATCAAATTTTATACCAGCTTCTGAAGTATAAAAACAAGACATTACTTCAGAGTTCTTTCTTAAAACAAACCAGTAGGAATATTCCAATTAAGTGAGAATAGTCACACATACCTGTAAAATTATTCTAATTTGCCTTTATCTTGTTTAATACACACTGCATGAGTCTCGGCTTAGATACAGATAAGATTCATCAAGTAGAGAGATATTAGTTCTTTGTAAATATTTTAATTAAGAAATCATTATTTTAAAAACTTCCTCAAGTCAGGTCTGAATGATTTTTTTGTCTTTTTAGTCACAACTGGTGATTCTCACAGGTTATAACTGGCTCTGCATTCAGGAATTACTCTTGGCAGTGCTCAGGGATCATATGGGATGCTGAGATGGAACCCAGGTCAGCTATGTGCAAGACAAACACTCTACCTACTGTACTATCACTCTAACTCCAGATCTGAATGATTTAAAGTGAGAGAGAAGTCCTGGCTACCATCAGGGCCTTAAAATCCATCTGCTTGATAAAACCAGGAGAAATTCTCCCATGTAAGTTTTTTTGATTTTCAAATTCCTGAATGGTTCTAGAGTAGGAAAAAAAAGATAATAAACTATGGAATAGTAAACCCCTCCCCAATAACAGTTATTCCCTTTATAGCATACATTCAATGTGTCAAGAAATAATTCTATTCCCCCTGCATGAATATTCATGTTTAGGTAACCTCATGCAATATTATAATCCTCATTTTATGATTGAGGAATCTGAGAGTCATATAATGTACACATAGAAAGTTCATTAAAATCTTTAGAAAAATGTTTCAAATCCAAATTCACTGAATTCCATAACTCATAATTTCTAATCACTATAGTATGTACTTCAATTTTACTATGATATAATAAATTGTACTCTCTTACTCATCAAATACCCTCTAAATATCAAGTCCACAATTTAATCTGAATTGACTAAATTTAATGTCATGATAAAGGGATGTTTATAGCTCAGGAGCACAGACTTTTTATATTCCAGATTAACATTTATGGACAAGTTATTAATTTCATCTGTCTTATTATGTGGGTGTATGAAAGAAACAGATAGAGACTCCTTTTGTTTTGTCATGCTTTCCAGAGGTAGTTAAAATTAGCTACATAATATTCATAAAGCATCAAAATAAAATTACACTTATTTAGACTATAGAACACCTATCTAAGATTCAGTAGTTGATAGCATGGAAGTCATGAAATGTCAGTGTCCTTTCCCTATAGTTCCACACTCCTGCCACAATTTAAATCCCATTAATAGATGAAGTCATCAGGAGCTAATTAGTTCTTGTGTAAAAGAAAGATACAGAAAAGATTTCTTTTTTTAAAAAAAAGCACAAAAACAAACCATTACCAACAAATCACTTGAACCATCAGGTAGTTCGAGTACATGAAAATTGTGAAGTAAATTAATTAGCTTTGCATTGATCGGTATCAAAAGTCATTAGCCCTGCACTGCAAGAAAATCGGAGAAGCCAGTGATGTGCAAAAATAAAGGTCTGTGAGAGAAATCAATCTCTGCTTTTCAACACTGATATTTTAAAGGGTCCCCACTGTATAACTTGCCCAGAGGCATTCCAGGGGATGAACCCATGGATTTATATCTGTCACTCGTGTCACTGAACACAGATACCTCTGATAAATAATTGAAGCTCAGTGGAGGGAAACTCCTCCAGTGTTTTCACAAGCACATGTTAAAGAACAGAGAAAGGAAGGAAAGAGGTCAAATTTTTTATGTTACTTTCCACTTGGCAGCCCACTAGGTCTTATTCTGTCTCGTAAAGTCAGTCTACTCATTGTCTTAGAAAACCCAGGTCCTAGCATCATATAATCAGAAAATCTGTTTTCTGCCTTTCTTATACTATATACTCTTTTATATGAATCCAGGAGCAGTGCAAGGCATAATACATATATTTTTTCAATATTTTGTGCTTTTTTCAATGAAAACTGAGAACCTGGGAATGAGATTCATTTGCTGCAAACACAAAGCTCATAAGATTATAGTTGGGGTTTACACTTAGATAGAAGAATCTCTTCAATTTGCAGTATCAAACACCCTTCTCTTTATTTGTTTTTTTGGAGGTCAGACCCAGTGGTGCTCAGGCATTACTCCTAGCTCTGAACTCAGGAATCATTCCTGGCAGGGCTGAGGGACCATATGGGACACTGGGGATCAATTCTGGATAGGCAGCATGGAAGGCAAGCACTGTCTCTTTCACCCTGCCAATATTCTTCTGTGGAGAATAATTATAGTGATCAAGCGAAAGAAGAAATTATACAAAATCTTTGGTATTAATAAAAGAAGACTAAAAAACTTATGCATTTAAATTCAGTGGCATGTCCATGGAAAAAGGCAAATGGCTTCCACTGGAATCCTTTGACTAATAAACTTGACGTAGACCTGGTTATTCAAAACACTGACTTGCTATTCTGTATTTCACATATAGTGATCCCATCGTGACCTCTGATTTAGCTGGATCCAATACTAATTGAGCCTAGTATTAGTACATTTGACATCAAATGTAACCGTGAAAAAATATCTTCAATGACTGGAACCCTTGTGAAGACTCAAATAGTATTAAAAATGGGTCTGACTAGTAGAGACTTTGCTGTAAACATTTTCTCAACTTTAGTTCTTTAAGAAAATTAGCATTCATGAATGCCACACAGGCAAAGAAAAAGCTATGACGCTGACATTGGCTTCTTTCTAGCCATGTTGGCTTCTTTCATTTTATCTTTTTCTCTTCTCTACTCAAAACTCATCATCCTGAATTCTGGCTTCAGTTTTTCTTTGCCTTAGTTTTATAAGGTTTCATTGCATTGTTTCAGTTTCTTAGGTTGCTGTAACAAATGCTACAAATTAGGTGGCTTGAACAGTAGACCTTTGTTTTCCCACAGATCTAGATGTGCAGCTGGAAGTTCTAGATCAGGGCCACTTTAGTTTGCAAGTCCTCTCCTTGCAGAATGCCTTATTCTTTCTGCATTATTATTCTTTATTTTCCTTCCCTTTTAAAATACCATTAATGCCATCATGATGATTCTCCTGGCCCCAACTAGACCTAATTCCCAAAGGCTGCACCTCCAACTTAAATCACATAGGTGTTTAGGCTGAGCTTTCACTATGAATGGGGGATTCAAATATTGACTTTATAATACATGTCTCTTATGGTTCTTATGATATTTTAGAATGATATTCTTAACTTTATGACATGGATAACATCTTTACTCAGTTATATGATATTTTTGGATATTTTTAGTATTTGTAAGAAATTAGTAGATACATATAATTGAAGAATAATTAAAAACTGTCTAATAAAACCTGTGTACATACTCTGAAGATTAATTATCATGATAAATGTCAATCTTAAGTACATAAAAATGAACAAAATGTCATATTTGATACAAGACAATAAAAACAAAGGAAGAAACTAATCAATTGGAACAAAATACTTGCTCGAACTTCACTGCAAAACTATAACTAGCACAAAAGACCCTCTACTGAATGGGGGTGATATATTTGCTTACGCATCTCACAAAGGACAGATGGCCAGGATTTATAAAGCGCTTACAAAACCTAACAACAAACAACACCATCAAAAATGACGATATAAACAAAACAGACTTTTCTTTAAATGACACAGAGAAAGCCGATAGGTATGTTTAAAAGTGCTCTTCATCAGTTATCACCCACGAAATGAAAATCAAAATGACAATGAGATATGACTCACATTAATAATAATGGCATACACCAAAAATGAGAAAAGAAAATTAGTTCTGGTGGGGATCTGGTGAAAAATTGTACCCTTAATTCCTGTTGAAGGGGCTGTTGCCCTGTTCATCCTCTATGGAAGAGTGTGGAACAACTGAGCTTCCATATCACCTCAAGATTTCCTTCTTGACATATCCCCCAAGAACACAGAAAACATCAATTTGAAAATATATTTGCACTCCTTTGTTCATTGCAGCACTATTCACAATAGCCAGGTCTGAAACAACCCAAATTCCTAAAACAGATGAGTATAAAGAGAGGTGGTATAGATACACAATGGAATATTACACACTATAAGATGAAATCCTGCACTTCTCTGCAACTTAGTGCTGGAGGGTATCAAAGCAAATGAAGTGAGACCAAGGTGAGTTAAATAGTATCTCTTTTTATAGTGTATAAAGAAACACAGCAATGGAATAAAAAAGTTAATATAACATACCTTGAGATTCTTCCTGTAGACCTGAGTTCTCAAAGAGGGGATTGATAAAGGGCATGATGAAAGCAAACCTAGAGATAGTGGTTGAGGAATGCAGATATTCTGGTGTTGGATATGATGTAGCAATGATGTATTCCTTAAACATTTAGAAATACTGAAAATGACTGTGCCAAAATTTTTAAAAAGTCGTAATTGGTTCCTGATAAAATTTAAAAAAGGATATGTCTTTGGCAAGACAATCAATGAGGAAAAATCACAATGTTTTGAATAGTAAGATAGACACATATATGGTTCAAGTATGAATATAGTTCAAATGATGAGGATAAAATCATAATATTTTGAGTGGTAATGTAGGCATGTATATAGTTCAAATAAGATAATCCATGACTGTTCTCAAAACTACTGATCAACATCTAAAAACTTTAAGTAAAAGTACAAATGCATATATATGTAATTACAAGACAGGCAAAGGAAAAGACAAAACATGTACTAGTGAAGAACTTAGTGACTAAAATACATTTTAAAAGAAAACTCTGATCTAGATGATTTTCCAAACTCATAAGAAAGCAATCATTTCAATTTTATGCAAACTTTCCTAGATAGAAGAGAAAAAGCTTATTTTCTACTTAGTCATAAAGTCAGTGTAACCTATTGCTGAGACCAGAAGAAAAACATTGCAAGAGATATTATTACAGCCACATTTCACTCATAATTACAAACATCTATCAGTTTTCTTAATAGTACACTCAATTGCTGCCATTTCCAACATTCATGTAGTAGCTTAACTTTGTGAGATTTCATTAGTTTGGAACATACCCAGCTGTGTGATTCAGAAATGTTACATAAACTCTCTAAGACTTAGGGTCCTCCTCTGGAAAAATCTACTTTACCATATCTAATTCTCTGAGAATTAATAAGGTAAATACTATAAAACCCTCTGTTCTGTGTTTGACAATAGAAATCAACAATAATGTATCACAGACATTAATTATTAGGGAATCTTTTAACCTTTTTATTTTGAATGTTTGTAACCTCTCTGAAAGATTAAAAGCACTATCCCACTAAAGGAATGAAATAACTGAGTGATGAAAATTTTGTAAACTTTCTTTGTGTCTAAAAAGTGTGAAAAAAAGTCAAGCTGATACAACTCATTTGCAGTGTGAACACTAGTGCACAGTGGGCGATTACAAACTGGATGCAATTTCAATAGCTGCTATTGGAGTCACAGTTCTTTTCTCTGAAAGGCATTCTATTCCCTTCCACAAGGCGTAGGATACAGTTGTCTTTGGGGAAAGGTGGTTTCATGTTGGAATTTCATTCGTTACCTATGATGTTGAATTGCAGAATTTCTAATGGGAAGTTTTCAATGGGCAGGAGTGATCTACTGCCTTTTTAAAACAATTTTTTATTTTACCACCCATGAGATATACAATTACAAAGGTGTTCATAATTGGTTCTTGGTATATAGTGTTCCAGCACCCATCCTCCACCAGTGCCCCCCTTCCCACCACCAATGTCCCCACAGTCCCTCCCACACACCCCCAAGCAGCCTCTATATCAGGCACCTTGTCTTTTTCTCTCTTTGTCTCTCTCTGTCTCTCTTTCTGTCTCTGTCTCTGTATCTCTCTCTTACACATTGTGGCTTGCCCTACAGACATTTAGGGCTTATCATGTAAGTTTCTTTGTGCATATTCAATGGTGAGTTCTAGTCTGACATTACCATTTCCCACACTTAGTAAAACACTGGTATATATTTATATCACATTAATGAATGCAGTCTTTCTATATCTGCCCTTTTCCTTCTGAATAATTTCACTCAGTACAATAGACTCCATGTCCATTACTTGCAGGAAAATTTCATAATTTCATATTTTCTGACAGCTGCAGAGTATTCTATTGTGTAGATTTGCCACAGTTTCTTTAGCCAGTCCTCTGACTCGGGCACTTAGGTTGTTTCCAGATTCTGGCTATCATGAATAACACTGCAATGAATAAAGAAGTACAGATAGTGTTTCTGCTATGTGATTTTGGGTCTCCCGGGTATATTCCCAGGATGGGAGTGGTATTGCTGGATCAAATGGGAGTTCTATATCTGGTTTTTGGACAAATGTCCATATTCTTTTCCAAAAGGACTGGACCAGTTGGTGCTCCCTACCAACAGTGGATGAGAATCCCTTTTTCCCATATCCATGCCAGAACATGTTCTTGCTGTTTTGGATGTGTGCCAGTCTCTGTGGTGTGAGATGATACCTCATTGTTGTTTTGAATTGCATCTCCCTGATGATTAATGATGAAGAGCACTTTTTCATATGCTTTTTTTACCATTTGAATTTCTTCTTTTTGGAAGCTTCTGTTCATTTCTTCACTTCATTTTTTTGATGGGGTTGGCTGTTTTCTTCAATAAAGTGCTACCAGTGCCTGGTATATTAGGATATTAACCCCTTATCAGATGGGTATTGGGTACATATTCTTTCCCACTCTGTGGATTGTCTTTGTATCTTGGTCATCATTTCTTTTGAGGTGCATAAGATTTTAAGTTTTATATAATCCCATATTTTTAATCTTTGCTTCCATTTGCTTTGTCAGTGGTGTTTCGTCTTTGAAAATGCTGTTAGTTTTGATGTCATAGAGCATTTTTTCCTATATTTTTTTAACATACCTTATAGATTCATGTCTGATGTTGCGATCTTTAATCCATTTTGATCTGACTTTTGTGCATGGCATTAGAAGGAAGTCTAAGTTTTTAAAAATATTTTATTATATAACATGAGATATACAATTACATAGATGTTTATGTCCAGGTTTCAGTCATGTAGCTGCCCAGTTTTCCTATCACCATTTGTTGAAGAGGCTTTTTTTGCTCCACTTAATTTTTTGCTCCTTTATCGAAGATTAAGTGATTGCATATTTGAGAGTGTGTTTCAGGATATTCAGTTCTATTCCATAGGTTTACATGTCTGTCTCTATACCAATACCATGCTGTTTTAACTACGACTGTTTTGCAGTAGGGTGGGAAACCTCCCATCTTCCTTTTCCATACAAATTTCAGAAGTGTTTGGTCAATTTCTTTGAAGAAGTCATGGATATCTTTATAGGGACCACATTGAATCTGTATAAAGCTCTAGGGAGTATTAACATTTTGATACTGTTAATCCTTCCAATCCATGAGCAGGGAATGTGTCTCCATTTCTTCAGGTCCTCTTTTATTTCTTGAAGTAACGCTTTGCAGTTTTCTTTGTAGAGATCCTTTACGATCTTTGTTAAACTGATTCCTAGGTATTTGATTTTCTGTGGCACAACTGTGAATGGGATCGTTGTAGGCTTTTAGTAGATGGTTTTGATTATATTGAGGACGATTCCTTCAATTTCCATTTTACAGAGAGTTTTTATCAGGTACGGGTGTTCTTATTGATATTATGTTGATTGACTTGTGGATGCTGACTTTTGCATATTTATTTATACCCTGCCACTCTATTATAGGAATCTATTTTTCTGGGAGCTTCTTGGTAGAGAGTTTAGGGTTTTCTTGCTATAATATCATGTTATCTGCAAATAGTGACAGCTTGGCTTCTTCCTTTCCTATCCGGATGCCCTTAATGTGTTTTCTTCTTCACTTAATTCTCCAGCAAGTACTTCCAGTACTATACTAAGAATCTTCTGCAACAAGAAGATTTGGACTACCTCAACAAACCTATCACCATCGAGGAAATGGAGTCAGTAATCAAAAGTCTCCCCCAAACACAAAAGGCCAGGTCTAGATGAATTCACCAGTGAATTCTATCAAACCTTTAAAGAGAACCTACTCTTAAAGAGAACCTACTCCCAATCGTTTTCAAGCTTTTCCGGGAAAATGAAGAAACAAAAACACTCCCAAATAGCTTCTACAAAGCACATATCTCTCTGATACCCAAAGCAGATAAAGATGTCTCGAAAAAGGAAAACTACAGACCAATCTCCCTAAAGAACACAGATGCTAAGATCTTCAATAAATACTCGCAAATAGAATCCAAAGAGTCATCAAAAGATTATACACCATGACCAAGTAGGAGTCATCCCAGTAATGCAAGGATGATTCAACATCCCAATCAATCACCATAATACATCATAGCAATAAGAATAAAAAAAAACATATGAATCATATCAATAGATGCCTGGAAGGCATTTGACAAGATCCAGCACCCGTTCCTGATAAAAACTCTCTGTAAAATGGGAATTGAAGGAAACTTCCTCCATATAATCAAAGCTATCTACTACAAGCCCACAGCAAGCATCATTCTCAATGGGGAAAAACTGAAAGCCTTCTTCATAAGATGGGGGACAAGACAAGGCTGCCCACTGTGATCTACTGTCTTTTGATCCATCTCTAGGCTGGAAAAATTAAGTATCAATGAGGTCAGACGTTAAAACAGCTCCCACTCCTTTTGCCATAAATTCTAGGTCAGGATAAATTTTTGCTTATTTATATTTTTTAAAGCAAAACTGTTGGCTACTTCCCTTTTCACCTGGAACTCTCCTCCAGGTTCCTGGCTTAGGGTAATTTACCTTAAGCAGGATAAGTGTATTTACTGCATTATAGCTATCAAAAGTTTTGTTAATAGTTTATTTCATATTTTCACAAGAAAATAAACAATCTAGAAAAATAAATAAAAGTTTTCAGTCATGTGAAAGGTAAGAAAATTTGTGAGATTTGAGGACTCTGCTGATTTGAACAATCAGTGGGGAGACACTGTTCCATTTATTCTTTCCCCAGAGAAGTGTGCCTATCGATTAGACTTAGAGAACTAACAAAGATTCAAGAATCAATTTGCCCTCTGATTGTAGAAAACAGAACACTGTTAAATATTACACAATGACATTTATTTCTATACTGTGCAAGTTAGGTGTTTTTGGTATCTTGAGAGACTTATGCCTGTCTTTGTAGTATAGCATCTTGAAAAGGAAAGAAGGATACATGTCTAACCATAAAATAGTGGAAATTGTGAATTTTAACATTTTTAAAGAGCTTTGATGAATAAAACACGATGTTGAAAGAGGATATTGAATAAACCTGAATACAGAAAGATTTTGAGCTGATCCTTCTGGTCCCTTGCAGTGTGACCACCGCCCTATTGCAGCTCTCCTAGTTTCTAAAGCAAGGACAAGAGAACTAGGTCTAGTTGACACTGTTGAATATTATTTTATAATTTTTGTTTTCCACTTTGATTAGCTGTAGCCTTGAAGAAAGGTAAGTAATGCTTAGGGAGTAAAAAGGAAGCAAATGCCTGGTAAAAATGCTGTTCTTTCAACACAAAAGTAAATGTTTTAGGAAAGGCCTATAGTAGACTTCCTAATCCATCCCCATCTGTAACAAAGGGATAAAAAGGAAAATAAATCTTCCTTTAATTCCATTATATCCTGACCCCTCCTCATGAGAGAGAATGGTCTCTGAGGAGGCAGGTAGTGAGAGGGAGGAGTGTCTTGTGGAGTGAGTGGTTTTGGTGACATGTGCTGTCACTGGGTCTCAGGCAGTATGGGGAGGAGGTGTCACATTGAGGTGCAGAGTCTGTGGAAGCCAAATAGAGAGAATGAGAAGTACAGAGGTGGTGGGCAGAAATGGAACACAGAACATGTGGGAGTTTACTTATATTGGGAAAATGTGTATACAAATTGAGGATAATGAGAACCAGGTTTTCACTGTCTGGAAAGATATTTATAAACACAAAAAAGGGAAAATTACATTTGAAATGGTATGAACTCTAAGCTCAACATCATTTCTGCAAAGCTCCTGCCAAGAATACAGCTAAGAATATATGATGTTAGTCTAGTCATGAAGCAAATTTGGAAGTTCTAGGTAGAGAGTCATTTTACAGAGGAACTTGACAAAAGGAAGAAACTGATGAACAAGTCCAGGTGAAAGGAAACTGATGAACAACCAAATGAAAGCTCCTGAATTGACTTCAGGAGTACCAAAGAAAAGGAGAATTGTTGAGGTAGCTAAAATAATCTGTAGAGTCTGTAATATTGGATCAGTGATTTCTTTGTTGAGAGGGTTTTATAGTAATAAAGAGGAAACTATTCTTTTTGGAAAAGCAAACTGATATTTAATAGGGATGGGGTATTATGTAAGAAAAGAATATATCTACTTTTTTATAACAAAGATAAAAAGAGAATAAATATATTAATATGTTAAAGTGTGTATGCACTAACATGTTCAAATTCTGCTGTAGATGAAAAAACTGGGATTTCTTCCAGCTCTTCTAAAAACAGATTCAGGATGAAAATGTTGAACTCTAAATAGAAGAAATCAGCATAAGTTTAAAAAATTTTATTTCAGGCACTGTATTTACAATATTGATAATGGGTTTCGTATCACTTGTCATGTGTCTTCCCATTGTTCATCAATTTGCTTGAATGGGCCCCAGTAACATCTCCATTTGTTGGAAATGAGATCCATTATCACTATTTTTGGCATACTGAATACACCACAGGTACTTGCCAGGCTCTGCTGTGGTTCTGTGTTCATTCTTTTTCTATGTCAGACCATCAACCATCCAGGGCCCACAGGGCATAGCCCTGGGTGTAGACAAGCCTGTCTCCTCTCTGAAACCTGCCAACGCAGGTGGGCACCAGAGCCACACCTGTAACACTTCGAGGGACAGGAATGGGTTTCATACTGTTGGGGACACCGCCGGGGTCCCCAACAGTGCCGGGAGCGGCGACTTCCCTTCTACCTCCAAAGATGGTGGGGAATGGATGAAAACTCAGGAATCCGATGCAGTTTTAAAAGGGCTTTACCAATACAGGTTCTGATATACAATCCAAGAGCAGGAAAAATCTCCGGACTCTGGGTTCCCAGCTAGACCCAAGTCACGTGTAGGCCAAGATGGCTGCCACCACATGTTGAGGCCCAACAGAGAATGGAGAGGACGGAGAAGCAAAATGCCAAGGGAAGCTGAAATGGCAAAAGAGGAAAAAAGAGCAAAAAAAAAAAAGAGAGCTTCTTTCTTCTTGCAGCTTATTTTATAGCAAGAAATCCACCCAAACTCCTGGGCTATCTAGAGATGAAAACAGGAAAATATAAAGAACCTGCCATGGAGCAGGGCTGGGGGGGGGGAGGGAACCGGGGATGTTGGTGGTGGGAGATGGGCACCGGTGGCGGGATGGGTGCTGGAACACTGTATGACCAAAACCCAAATATGAACTTTTTAATTGTATATCTTTGTAATTGTAAAAATAAAAAATTAAAAAAAAAGAATTTTTTGAAATTCTACAAAATAGTGTCTTAAACATAACTATTAATAAATGTCAGGAAATTTGAGTGCTCATGCCACTTATCTTACTGCAGCCCTTAGAATAACTCATGCAATTTTGTTTTGTTTTCTACTCCCAAAATTCATCTGTGCATGTTATCATGTATAGCATGTATTTTATGCAACATGTATGAAATAAGGTATATATGGAATTACATAAAATATACTATGTAACTATTAGAATAATATATGTTGTGTGAAAAAAAAGAAAATAGGAAAATAGCTCTATAGATATGTAGCAACTTCAGGAGACTATCTGGCTGTTTACAAGGACTCAGAGCTAATTCAAAGCCTCCTAGCAGAGCTGGGAGGAGCTATAAGCTAAATGTAACTTCCCTTGGCAGGGAGGGTCAAATGCCCTCAGGTAATTTCTCCCAGCACCTCACCTAATGTCTTGAGCCAAGATCTGCCTGGAAATGCCTTTATAGGGTAGAGAAGGGGGTTTCTGAGATGGCATATCTCTGTACCAAAGACTATACTAATGCCAGTTAAGTATTTCCCCAAGCCTTCACAAAAGTCTCCTCTACTTCACGGTAGTTTTGTATTTTAGCTGCCTTTGAGTTATCAGGGAGCCATGCTTGCTTGCTTGGAGGCAAACAGCATTTCTCTCTGGTCTAATTACTTAGAGATCCAAAGTAGCCAGACAAATATGACGGTAAAATCTATCTAGTCCCACAATGATTGTGGTAGCATGAGAGAATATTTATACCAGCCAGTACAGAGTACTGTCTTCTGTATCACTGTCTTCCCGTTCATCATCGATTTGCTCGAGCGGGCCCCAGTAACATCTCCATATGTCCTATCTCAGGCTAGTAGAGCCCAAGGCATCTGCTTGCTACAGGAACATAAAGAACCTCAATCCATTCCGGAATGAGGTCTATAGTTGTTACTGGTATTTGGCATATATATCAAATACAACACGGGTAGCTTGCCAGGCTCTGCCGTGCAGGTAGCAAATATGATGGTAAAATCTAGCTAGTCCCACAATGATTGTGGTAGCATGAGAGGATATTTATACCAGCCAGCACAGAGTACATGGTCAGATAAACTGCCACATTTAAACCACCCCCCCTATCTACAAAGTGATCTGCAGCAGACAATCCAGGGCTGATGCAGAGGCTTTTAGGTGTCCTGCAACATCATACAAAAATATTTCAAGATCACACCCTCCTCCACAGTGTCAGCTTCCCTCCACCATGTCTCAGAGTTCCATCACCTCCTCTACCTCCTCTATCCTCTATCCTCTGCATAAATTTTAAGTATGACACTATGTATGAATAGAAGAATCCCTTCATGATCTTTGAAAATTAAGGCCCCTTCTAAATCAGGCCCCTTGTGGGAAAGGTAAAAGAATTCAAATGAGAGTGGACAGTGACTGGACTTAAGGTAAGGAAAATTCAATATAAAGAAATGGATGGTGAATGGTGTCTGTCTTTGTGTATGGTGTGTGTAAAGTAAAATATACATATATATTTATAAACATGTATACAGAGATATTCATATATACTTATAAATATAGATTTATATATAAATTCTGTATAGGGATCTATATAGAATATAGGAATAGGAAGAGAAAGTAGGGAGGGAGAGAGAGAGAGGGAGAGAATGAACATAGAGAAGGGACCTTCTAGGCAAAGAAAAATATTAGAGAAAGGTTGAGCAAATTTGGTGTGTAACATAATCTTTCCATCATTCTAAGACATTTGCCAGTAATATCCACATTATCCATCATTCATCAACAGTATTACAACAGATACATATCTGTTCTGCTATTTTATTAGCTTGATTAATAACTGTGAGTCTAAATGGAACATGGGTGCTTAGGACCACAGAGCAGTAGAGTGGATAGTTACATCTAGCTTGTATATGAAAAAGTGAGATAAAACATACGGAAATGCTATAGACAATGGAAGAAAAAAAAATAAGACTATAATGTCAGGTAATAGACTTCTGAGAAGACCTCAGATGGGGAAATAAGAGAGAAAATTCAAATTACCTGAAACCCTAAACAGATCTAATTTATATCTGATGTCACATTGATTCTGCACAGTTTTTTCATGGGTAGGAATTAAGTATAGAAACCATAACCACAGGGGTTTAGTAACATCAAATTCCAAGTAGTCAAAAACAGTGTCAGGATTTGGCACAAAGCCCTTAGGACTCCAAATATCATGTGCATTCCACGACATAAGTTGCCTCTGTGTAGGCTTTGCGGGGAAAATACAGGGAGGATACTCTGATGCACAGGGCTTCATGGATCAAGCCTGTGGAAACTTGAAGGGTTTGACTGACTGGCAGGATAAAGACCGACCCCTGGCTGCTCAGCAAGGACAAGGTGATGAACATGACAAATCTGGGGGGACAGTTGTTTGTTTTTTTTAATTGAATCACTATTACAATGTTACAAAGATACTTATGATTGAGTAAAAGGCATACAGTGTTCCAACAATAATCCCTTCACCAGTGTCCACTCCCTACATCGATGTCCCCTTTTTCCCTCCTGCCCCCAGCTTGTGTCTGTAGCTGGCACTTTTCCCCTCTACCATTGTCCTACTGTTCCCTTCCCTAAGTTATCCCCTGCAAACCACCCCAGTGGCACGCTTCCTCCTGAAGACCAGTTCTATCCTTTTAATTTTCTATTGTCATTGGGCATTCAAAAGACCCCTACAGAGTTTCTTTAAGTCTTATATATGAGATATATGATTCCGAGCCTGGCAGTTCTGACCACTCAACATCATGATACTCTCCAGATCCATCCACCTAGCAGCAAATTACATGACATTTATTACAGCTGTCTAGCATTTCATTGTATATATGGACTATAGTTTCTGTATCAGTTTTCTGTTCTTGGATGTTTCGATTGTTGCCAGATTTTGGCTATTGTGAATAGTGTTGCAATAATTGTAGTACAACTGTCTTTTCTGCTTTGTTCTTTGGGGCCCATAGGACATGTACCCAGACATGGAATTTCTGGGCTATATGAAAACTCAGATTTTTTTTCTTTTCTTTTTTTTCAGTAACATCCATGTTGTTTTCCAAAAGGTTGAACCATTCTACATTCTAGTGAGCAGTGAATGAAGGTCCATTTATCCATATACATTTGGCAACACTGGTTGTTGTTCTTTTTGACAAATGCCAGTCTCTCTAGTGTAAGGTAATATTTTAGTACTGTTTTTATTTGTATTTCCCTGATGATAAGTGATGATTTTTTCATATGCCTTTTGTTCTTTTATATTTCTTCTTTGAGGACATTTTTGTTCATCTCCTTTCCATTTTTTGATAGGGATGAATTTTTTTTTCTTGTATCCCACCTGCACGGCAAAGCCTGACAAGCTACCTGTGTCGTATTTGACATGCCAAATACCAGTAACAATTATAGACCTCATTCCCATGACTAGATGGAATGGTTTGAGGCTATTTATGTTCCTGGAATGGGCAGATACCCTTGGGCTATCTCGCATGTGACAGGACATATTGAGATATTACTGGTCCCACTCGAGTAATCGATGATCTACGGGAGGTCAAGTGATCAAAAGTTCTTTCAGTGCTTTTATATCTTAGATATTAACCCTTTATCAGTGAGTGGTGGAAAAACATTCTCTCCAAGTCAACTATCTTTGGATTCTAATCCTCATTTTCTTTGAGGTGCAGAAGCCTCTTAATTTTCCTATTTGCTTATCTTTGCTTCTACTAGCTTGATCCATGGCATTTTAATCTTTATTTTAAAAAAAAGTATATGTGGGACCACCAGAATATGCTGTACCCAAATTCAATCTCTGAGCTGCAACATTGGGGTGAAGCCCTGCCTTGCATCTTGCTTTGTGTTCAGTTGGAGGGAGGGCATCTCCCTGGGTACCCCCAGAGGGACACACCCTATGCTGAATGTTGACATTTATATCCATTAAAAGTGGGACTACCAGCATATGCTGCACCCAAATTCAATTCTCTGAGCTGCATCTTTGGGGAGGATGTCTTTTCATTTTTAAAGATGCCTCTAGTTTCAATGTTATGAAGAGTTATGCCTATATTTTCCTCTATGTACCTTATGGATTCAGGTCTAATATCAAGGCTTTTAATCCATTCTGATTTTACTTTTGTGCATGGTATTAGAAAGCATTCTGAATTTAATTTTTAGCAAATGACCAACCAGTTTTTCAAATACCACTTGTTAAAGAGGATTTCCTTTCTGTACTTTGTATTTTTTGCTTCATTATCAAAAATCAATGGACCATAAACTTCAGGGTATGTTTCTAGATTTTCTATTCTATTCAATTGATCTGTGATTTTCTTAATTCCAGTGTCACAATGTTTTAATTACTACTGATTGATAATATAATTTGAAGTTGGGGAAAGTGTCAATGCCTCCTATCTTCTTTATTCCAAGGATTGCTTTGACTATTTGGGGTGGGGTTAGGGATTATTGTTTCATATAATTTTCAGGAATGTTTGATATATTACTTTGAAGGATGTAGTGCTTTCCTTCATGGACTTACAAAATCTCTATAATGCTTTGGAAAATATTCCCATTTTGATGATGTTAATGCTCCCAACCCATGAGAGGGATGTGTTTCCATTCCCTTCTTCTAATTTTTTAAGAAGTAGTCTGTGTTTTCTTTGTATATCCTTTCACCACTTTAGTTAAGGAATAATTCCTTGATTTTCTGAGGCAAAACGTTAATGAAATTGTTTTTTTTTAAAGTAGATGATGCATTTTGTGGCAAATATGGATGCCATGACAAATATGATAGGACTTAACCAATGTTAATCAGATTGGGGTCTCCTGAAAAAAATAGCACTGGCTACACTCAAAGTTTCTGGTCCAAATAACTTGAGCACTAATTCACTAGGAGACATTTATTTTCAGACACTATTTAAGGAAATAAATGTCTGATTGACTAAAAGTTCAAACTTTCAAGATGCTGTTTTTGAAGCTACAGAAACTTAGTTGAGATACACTGACAAATTCTTCCATTGTTATTAGCACTTCTGCTGAATAATCACATCCCTAAATGGATTATCTTTGATAATACACAAATGAGGTCTCTTCATGAGGAGGGGCAAGGAAGGGAAGGTGATAAATTACAAATCAATCATAATCTATGCAGATATTTAACAAACAATGCATTCATCACCCTTTCAAAATAGTACCACACAAATTTCCTTGAAGTACAAGAAGTCTATTTTCATAAATTGAAGACTAATTTGTTTCTCCAGTCAATGCATTTTTATGACAAAAAGTCAAATAGTAAGCAGTGCAGTTATTGAAGAGATTTTTGAATTGGAAAAACATGGAACATAGTACTCAAAAGGAAAAAACAAAAGTCAAATATGTTTTCTTATGATCTCCATTATGCCTATAGTTCTTTCCAAAAAATGTTGTGATGTGATGTGATTGGTCCTAGTCACACTGACTATGAGCACAAAACCACCAAATAGCAGATTATATCAAGAAACATGAGGGAAAGAGCAGTTGGTAAAATGGTGTATCCATCCAAATACAAAAAGATTGACAATATGAAGAAAAAATTTATTTTTCAAAAGCATAACAGTAACAGTAGACAGAATCTAAGAACCAATGGTGACTCATGGGACTTTCTATTTCTTTGTATTATCTAACTTCAACTCTTCTTATAATTCCATTTGCAGATGAGCAGGCAAGAAACATTTTAGGAACTGGACTCTGGGGATTACTGATTAGGTATCTGAATATTCCTATGCTAGGTTCAAAGCAGATTCTGAGACAAGGCTTTAAGAGCCAGTGATTTTTTGTAAGATCTTTCTAGAAAGCACCAGTAAGAGGGGGGGAAAATGGAGGGAAAATGGGGGAGAGGGACGAAGAGAGATAGAGAGAAAGAGAGAGAGAGCTTGAAAAAGAGAGAGAGAGTTTGGAGAGAGAGATAGGGAGAGGGGACATAGAGATAAGATAGGAAGAGAGGAAGAGAGAGGGAAGGGAAAGACAAAGTTATTTTCCAGAAATGTATGTTATATAAATAAGGGTACTATTGTAGAGAAGAAAGACTGGATACAATATAGACATGTTTTAAAAGTTACACATCAAAGAAACTAGGACATCTATAGTTTTACTCACAGACATCTTCACTGGGAAGATTGCTACCATGATGAAGCGGAATGGGAGGGAATACACTTTCAGCATTCTATTTTGAATTTCATTCTGGTAGATTGGATACCAGTAAGTAGAGAAATCTCTCAGAAAGTCACCATATATATGGTGACCTCAAACAATTATATTAGGTCATGGGAATGACCTAATATAAGTGTTACTGGTATTGGCATATCAAATGCAACAAGAGCAGCTTGCCAGGCTTGCCGTGCGGGTGGCATACTCTTGTAGTCACCTCTAAACAAAGCATTTATTGATGAACAACACGACCGCAAGTGGCCGCACGAGCCGGGCTGTGATAGATTGGTCTGCTGGGTGGAGTTCTGACGAGAGGGAAGTCCGGATGTGGAAAATGGTGCCCCCCCCATGGAGTAGGGGGTCGTCTGGCTTGTTGTGAGGCTCTGCTGGGGTGGCAGGCATCCTGCCATGCCTCCTGGGTGCCTCATGAGTGGCTGGGCACAGGGAGAGCAAGTAGCAGCTCTGACCCATGTCTGTGAGTCTCTGGATCAGCATACCTGGGCCGGATTGAAAAAAAAACTACTGCAGGGTAGGTGTTGATGATCCAGGCTGTGATAGGTTGGTCTGCTGGGTGGAGTTCTGATGAGAGGGAAGTCCAGATGTGGAAAATGTCGGCCCCATGGAGTGGGGGAGGGTAGTCTGGCTTGTTGTGAGGCTCTGCTGGGGTGGCGGGCCAGGGCTAGAACCCACCATGCCTCCTAGGTGCCTCATGAGTGGCTGGGCACAGGAAAGCAAGTAGCAGCTCTGCCCATGTCTCTGAGTCTCAGTTTCATAGACCAAGTAATGTAAATTATTTGTGCCTTGATCTTAGATATACCTATAGAATCAAAACTTTTAAACAGACCTGAAGGAGAAAGTCAAAATGATTCACAAGAAAGAAAAAACATATAACTTATTATGATCCCATTGCACTTACACATCTCTCTCTCACTCTCTGTATATACATATACATATGCATATCATATGCATATACATATACATATACGTTACGTATACGTATATGTATACACATACACATTATACATATACATATGCATATGCATATACATATACATATGCATATGCATATACGTATACGTATATGTATACAACATACACATTATACATATACATATAACATATGCATATACGATACGTATACATATATGTATACACACACACATGTACATGTAACAATATGCATATACATACACATTGCATAACACATACACATACATACATATATACACTGTATCACTGTAACACAAATATATACACATACACACATAAGACATATATATACATACACATACACACATAACACATACACATACACACACATACACATACACCAATACATACATATATATATATATTTACATATGACATCCTACGGGATGTCAAAAGATCACATGTCCATGTGGATATTGTCGATTCAACAAAACAATGTTCATGAAAAACTAACTAGTTACAGAGGCCCCATTCCCTCTCAACAGAACACATTTCTGAATGCAGCAGTTATGTGTACCTAGGTTGAGAAGTCAACATGATGAATGACCTAAAACCTGAGCTGCTCAGGAGGAAGAGAGTGGCATGGAATGCCTTCAAAAGCATCAAAGAAATAGCAAAAAAGACAAAGAACCTCCGGCTCCGGGCACATCTCTTCAACTCCACCATTCTCCTTGCATTAACATACGCCTCAGAGACCTGGGCCCTACGAAAGCAGGATGAGAATGCTATCCTGGGTCTCCCAGAGAGGAATTGAAAGAGCTATTCTTGGAATATCACACCTCACTCAAGTGAGAGAAGGAATCTGGAGTTCCGACCTCCATCACTGTTCCACAGGCAGGGACGCTGTCTCGTTTGCCAAGGCATCAAAAATCATATAGGCTAGACATGTAATGCGAGTTGGAGACAACCACTGGACTAGAGCCGTTACTGACTGGATCCCACGGGATGTCAAAAGATCACGTGGCCCACCTACAAGATGGTCAGACTTCTTCGTCAAGACCCTGTATGAATGGTTTGAGGCTCTTCGTATTCCTGAAGCAAGCAGATGCCATTGGGCTACACTGGCACATGATAGGGTCAAATGGAAATGTTACTGGCGCCCACTCGAGCAAATTGATGAATAACGGGATGTCAAGTGATCAAGTGATATACATATGCATATGCACATGCACATACACATACATATGCATATATTTGCTTTTGGGTCATACCTGGTGAAGCTCAGGGGTTACTCTTGCCTCTGCACTCAGGAATTACTGCTGGCAGTGCCTTGGGGACCATATGAGATGCTGTGACTGAACCCAGGTCATACAAATGCAAAGCAAATGACCTACTTGCTGCACTATTGCTCCAGCTCCAACATCACATTTTTAATTACATCTTTTTCATTATCTATATTCTCTAAGAGTCCAGAAAGTGGGGATAGAGCATATTTGATTATCCACCATTCTATTCTAACACATAGTGAAGGTCTGTCAGTATTGTTTGAATGCAAGAATAAATGAATGAAGATAGATGATTATCATCAGCCACCAGGAAAATGGGTTACAGAACTCAGGGCCTGGACTGCTGTCACCTACGAGATAACTTTCTGTAAAGTTAGAAAAATAAAAACATTCTTTCCACCCCCTGGCAGCTAAAACCCCAAGGCAGAGCTCACTGATACTCATAGGGAATGCAGACAGAAATTCTTTCCCTACCCACCCACAGCAGAGTGCATGTGGTAGCAATAAGCACTGCATACTCATACCTCTGGTTTCTTTTTTTTCCCTATGAATGAAAGGTTTGTCCTTTAATCTGATGAAATTAATTATAATGATGTGGTTTGATGTGGTTCACAAATGAAAGCCAAACAGAACCACTTCTGGGAAGAGGCCTAGCATACAACTGACCATATTCCTTTCCTAGCTATATTTAGGTGGTAAAGCACTAATTATCATAACTCATGTAGTGAAAGGATGTACTATACCCAGGTGATCCACAAAGAATTTTTTTTTTTTGCATTTTGGGCCACACCCAGCAATGCTCAGGAATTACTTCTGGTGGTGCTTGGGGGCCATATGGGATGCCAAGGATTGAACCCAGGTCAGCTGTGTGCAAAGCAAACACCCTACCTGCTGTGCTATTGCTCAGACTCCCACAAAGGATTTGTAATTTAAGTAGAGCTAAGCTTTCATTAGCTAAACATTGGAGCTGTTTGTTACTGAGGCATCCCTTGCTGGCCCATTATTTCCATGTAGCACTATATTCAGCATTCCAGGGTAGATTAATATGACTGTCAATTATCTATTTTCATGAACTGCTGTGTATACCATACCTTCACACTGCATTTTTTTTCCAGGCACAGTAACCTTGAAAACCACTGCTCTTCTATATGGGGAAACAGACGAATAGTTTTTTCTGGCTTAACTGTATCTTCCCACTGAAGCATTCCTGATATCTTGCCATGGAGAAGAAAAAAAAAAACATACTACATGCTGTTCACTTAGAGGGGAGGCCAAATTCTATCCTCATGTAATCTCCAGAGCAATTCCAACACCATCAAGGCTACTACTCCCTAGGGGGGCAGAGCTTCAGGCTCATAATTACTTGCTCTATGACTACTATCACTGCTAATTAATGGAGGATGATGATCTTAAATTTAAAAAACTGCCCATTTCTGACTCCTACACTATGTCAAATAGATGGTTCTCCATTTCCAAACTCTGCACTTCATCTTAACAGTATAATTTCATTTAAGAATAAAAGAGATTTAAATCAAAGAAGAAATGACATTCTCTAAACTAGTTAGTTGGGTTATCAAAATTAAAAGCATGAAAATTAATCATCAAGATTAGTATTATTAGAGCAATGCATTCAACTTTATATTAAAATACAATCTTTTAAACCAGGGCTGTCATAGTTAAAATGTTAATAGTATTTAAACATAAATCCTTCTCCCCACGAAGCCAGAATCATTGTGCAGGCATAGAGCTGTTCTATTCACTTCAGAGATGCTGTCTGGTAGGATATTTTAACGTAAGCCTTGTCAGTATTAATCCTGATGTCTGATGCTGAGATGTGTGTTATATTACTTTATGTAACTGAAAAATTGGTAGCCTTTATGTCAGATTATAGGCTGAAATAATAACCTCCTCTAGAAAGCTGGGCCTGGGATATAACAAGGTGCCAAATGGGTTTCTAGGTCAGAGTCACTGCAGGACTTGAAAGGAGCCAGGTCTTTTGTAAAGATACATTCACTTCCTAACAGGATGCTTTTACCGCAGATAGAAAGAATAAGCATGAAAGACAGACTTGAGTTATGGCAGAACGACCAGTTAAGCTTTGGACTTTGGTGACAAGAATGGGAGCAGTACTGCTTCACTTCTTTGCTTCCGTAACTAATACTTAGACTCTGTGATGCTCAAACTGTACGTGGAGATCCACAGTGGTGTGCAAGAGCACAGACTCAGCAGCAAGGCAGGGTCCGGAAGAGAAAAGCGCCAGTCAACATCTTCCCTTCTCTTATATCTACAATGGTTCCTCCTTTATCTTCTTTATAAACCAGTATTCTATTAACAATGGCATATGGGATATGGTTATACCTTTAAAGAATTCATTAGTTCAATAAATATTTACTAGGCAAAGCACAACAACTCCTAAGTAAAAGAGGCCAAAAGTATGACTATGGTATAGAGACTGTCTGGAATAAGTCTAGTAGAATAATGTGGATATAGAAAGTCTGGTAAAGTGATCGAATTTGGCTTGACACATGAGTAAGTAGACTGAGTTCTCCATGTGCAATCTAGTGGGAAAATTCTGCAAACAGAGGAAGCTTCTGTAACAAATAATTATGGCAGAGACAAGTGTCTCCAAGCACAGGAAAGGGGTAGCATAACTACAGTCTGGTGAGTAAACAGTTTTTAAAAAGATGAGGGTAATAATCATCCAGTGCTTTCTAGATTCAAATAAGGATTTAAGGTGTCATAATGAGGTGATTGAAACATAAAAGAAGTTTTAAAAACAGGAGGGGGAGCTAACACTAAGGTTTTAAAGACTTTACCACATGAAGTCTTTGAAGGGCAAGAATTTCAGCCGGAGAAGCAACAATAAGACCATGTTTCAAACAAGAAAAAGTGAAGGCTTGGAGGAGTGACAGAAAGTAAAGCTATAACCAATTATTTGGATCAGGGATATGTTTAAAGTTAAATCTGATAGGCCTTGATATTTTTAAATCACTAAACACAATTTCAAGAGGAAAGTGTGGAGACACTTACATGGGAAGAATCAAGAGGGGAATAAAAACTCAGAAAGCATAAAATAATTGCTACTTCTCTAGGTAATTGAGGGTACCTGAGTTACTAAGGGTGACTCTGTTGTCTCCAGGCTGAGACCAGAAAGTTTTCTTTTGTTTCTCCTCACCTCTTTCCTTCTTGTTTTATAATCTGGTTGAAACTCCAGAAGGTTTCACATCATTATTGATTATCAAATTATCTTTTCTCTTTCTTTGTTCGAGAGCTAGCCACAAATAGAATGATCTCTTCATTTATGCTTCCTTTGACAAATAAGTGATTTGTAAACTTCATTAAAGTGGGGACTGCATTCACCCCATCACAACCATCCTGTATAAATAGTATCTAATTAGTTAAAAGACTGCAAATTATAGCATCAGAGCAATGGATGGTAAAGTGTGATGGCTCCAATTATCTAAATAATCAGCAGAGCTACTTTCAACCTAATAAGAGAATGAGTCATTAATGACAATTTATGAAGTCACCCACCTTCTCTTTGCTGTGGAATTTGCCCTTCCTTTGTTAAAATTTGGGTATTTTTTCTTTGACTTGAATCTAAAAAGGGTGATTTCTAAGAAGTTGCTGAGGCAGTACAGGAGCAAAACCTAAGTAATAACCACATTCATTCCCATGATCATTATAGCAATAGGAATTTATTGTTGAAAACACAATTAAGTTGCAAATGAAATCTCAACACAAATTATTCCCATTTAAACATTTTTCACTGTCAATGCACCTTTAAATAGAGTTTTCTCAAATGAAATCATGCAGTTTGTTGCAACTTAGATGGAACTAGAGGTAGCATGCTAACCAAAATAAGCCAGAGTGAGGGGCCAGTATTAGATGGTCTTACACATCTGTGATACATCAACAACAAAAGAGGACCATAGTCAATAATAACGAAAATCAAACCCTGAGTACTGGATTATAGAACTGACAATACTAGGTTGGTGGCGGGGGTGAGTAAGAGGTTGAGGATGAGGAAATGATATGATAATTGGTGGCAGGTCTTAGACATGTTGATGTTCATTCATTTAACTATGCACACCAGAACGAAAAAAGAAAAACATGAATACTCTTGTAACCATGTTGCCTAAACTAGAAAAGGATAAAATTTTCTCATTATGAATCTAAATCTATTGAAGAAATGATGACCTTACTTTCGATTCTGGAATTTGTTCTGAGATGATTTTATCTTACCCTATGTTTTTCCTACAGTTTGTTTAGTGTATGTTTTAGTGTATTTTTCCCTAGAAACTTACAAAGATCTATTACCTTTTTGTGTGTGTGTGTATTACCTTCTGTGTGTGTGTATAAATATAATTACAGATAGAAAGACAGACAGACAGATAGATAGATAGACATATATATATAGTAGACATATATATATAGTAGACATATATATATATAGTATATATCAACAAAAAGAAACCAGTTAATTAAGAGCTAGTCAAATTTCTAGATCAGAATCATGTACTTTCTAGGTCTTTGTTAGTTTTCCTACAAACCTATGGCCCAATGCCTTCTCATACCTTCACCCTAGGTATGGGATTACTTTACATATTATTACTTCATCATAGTAAGTCATAACCCTAGCTAGGGTTCAAAATACAAGTTGAGATGACAGGTTAAAAATGTGTCTAGTTCAACTTTTTTAAAATTAAGAGTTCAAGAATGTCGACCAGCGTCATAGAACTGGTGAGTCTTAGGATTCTTAGTATCAGCACATATTACACTTATCTAATGCTCTTTTGGCCCAGTGGACTAATTTCTTGCTAAATTGTTATTTTTAAAAGTACATTTTTTTCATCATTTTACCATTTAAAGACAGAACATACCCTATCAGAAGAGACCATTTCAGTATTATAAAAATAATTTTTCAATGAATTAATAAATTCAATTAGTGACCTATTTTCTCTCTGTACTTCAGTTTATAGAATCAGGAAACTCCTCTGTAGATATATCCACCTCATGCTGGAACACTGTATGGCTGAAACCCAAACATGAACATTTTTTTTAATTGTTAAAAAAATATAAATAAACTTATGTTTAATAAATTAAACATAAATTTTATGTTTATGTTTATGGGAAGGAATGGTAGTGAAGATAGATGGTCGGCAACTACACCACCTCCGCTTCGCTGATGACATAGTTCTAATAACACCAAACATTAGCCAAGCGGCACAAATGCTGGCTAACTTTGACTGAGAATGTAGAAAAATAGGTCTACAGCTGAATCTCAACAAAACTATGTTTATGAGAAATGAACTAGTTCCAGAGGCCCCATTCACTCTCAATGGAACAAACATCTCTGAATGCAGCAGTTATGTGTACCTAGGTCGAGAACTCAACATGATGAATGACCAAAAACCTGAGCTGTGTAGGAGGAAGAGAGCGGCATGGAATGTCTTCAAAAGCATAGAAGAAATAGCAAAAAGACAAAGAACTCTGGCTCCGGGGACATCTCTTTGAATCCACAGTTCTCCCTGCATTAACATATGCCTCAGACACCTGAGCACTAGGAAGCAGGATGAGGCTGCTATTCGGGTCTCCCCAAAGAGGAATCGAAAGAGCTATGCTTGGAATATCATGCCTCACTCAAGTGAGAGAAGGAATCCGGAGTTCTGACCTCTGTCGCTGTTCCAGAGTCAGGGACGGTGTCTCGTTTGCCAAGGCATCGAAAATCAGATGGGCTGGTCATGTAATGCGATTTAGAGATGACCGCTGGACTAGAGCCATTACCGACTGGATCCCACGGGATGTCAAAAGATCACGTGGCTGCTCACCTACAAGATGGTCAGACTTCTTCGTCAAGACCCTGAATGAATGGTTTGAGGCTCTTCATATTCCTGAAGCAAGCAGATGCCATTGGGCTACACTGGCACGTGATAGGGTCAAATGGAAATGCTACTGGCGCCCACTCGAGCAAATTGATGAATAACGGGATGTCAAGTGATCAAGTGAAAAAAGTAGGGAGATTATGTTCCAATTTTTAGGCACATTATGACCAGTATTAAGGAATAAGATTGGCACTCTCTCCCTCCCTGTCTCTCTCTCTAATACACACACCTGATTTATGCTCGAGACTGTCAGTGTATGTGTTTCAAAATGATAATAGAGAATGTTTCATACAAGTCCTAGCTTCTGCTGGTGGCCTATGAAAAGTTAAGTTCTTAATACAGAAAATGCTTATAAAGATGTGTTGAATGCCATCGTGTTACAGACTGTTTTACAGTAATTTATGCCCAGTGTACCACATGGTTCACAATATATCACTGAGAATGATATAGATCCCCAAACATATGTTATTCTTGCCTCCATACCAAGCATTAACAGGAACTTTACTCCTGATTCCATACAGTCAAAATCTCAAAATAGTAATCCTCACATTTTCCATCTCTTCTCTCTGATTTTCTTTGGTTGTGGTGTTATTTCTATGTCCGTCTTGGAATAGAGGTACTGGAGAAAGATGTATGTGATTTTAGCCATTCTTGGCTTAAATTATACTATCTCAGTGAATCTAGATTGAAGAAGAAAAGGAGAAAAAGAGTCTTGACTTTTCATATCTAAAATATCAGGAAAAACTTCATCATCTTTTTTTTGATCATATAATTACTCATTAGGTAAATTACTGTGGGCAAGAGATCCTGCCCCACAATTCCATTAGATATGCCTAGTCACATCCTCATCTTTTGACAATGGATGCTGTAACTAACATATTATCCCAAACTATCTGAATGTAAAGAAAATTCTTATCCAGTGAATATAAGTCCCCATTACCATAAAGGGTTGAAAGTTGTTCTTGAAAGACAAAAATACACAGCAAGTATCCACTGCCACTCCAAGTAAGTTTGCTATAAAATGGAAAGTCTAATTGGAGTCTCACACCAAAACTGTGGATGCTAAGCTCAAATACTTCAGCTCAAATACTTTGCACCTTTTCCTAGGTTAAAAAAAGAAAAATTAGACTATACTTAGACTATATGAGGGTTTCTATATATTTAAACTATATAAAGAGGTATACTTTTTCTCATTTGTTCAAAAATTTTAAATATAGTCTTAATGTATTCAGTAATTAAAACATCTCTTAACTTAATGTGTATCTTATTAATACCAAATATGGCTATGAAAACCAAACTGTTGTGTTCAGAATTTACAGGTTGTGTGTGATTTTGTGTACTACACTAAATTATTGCACTTAGCTTAAATTATTAAAATTTTATTCAAAGTAATTACTATTTGTATAACTAAATGTTTGGGTGTCACTTAGAGACATTATAAATCAGTACCTAGGACATGTTTACGTTCTGATGCAAAGAATAAAGTATGCAGAATTTTAAGAATTCCTAACTTAGATACCATATTCATAAAAATACCATTCATCAAACTGTTCAATGCAGATTGCCTGCTTTTCAGTTACATATCATTAGTCCATATCATTTAAGGGAAAGATAGTTCCCTAAAATGCATTCTTTTTTTTTTTTAAAAAAAAAAAAACCCTTTTGTCTAGTGAAACCAGATGAAAACTGTCTCCTATGATTTTATCAAGTTGTGACTGATAATTTTCTTCATCCTATTCACCAATATTTGGACTGTTTAGAGCCGTGCTTCCTAACCCTTTTTTGATCATAGCTTTCTTCTGACTTTGTTTTCTTCCTGTGCCTCCCTGCCCACCCGCCCAATCCTACAGGTTGGAATCTTGTCTTATGGTGTGGCCCTCCATTCATACTCTTTATCTGTGATCCCTTTGAAATATCCTGATCATATACATGTACATGTGGCCCCCAGGTGAGAAACACTGAGTTCAAGTCTTCACTTGATCACTTGATCACTTGAATCCCGTTATTCATCGATTTGCTCGAGTGGGTGCCAGTAACATTTCCATTGGATCCTATCACGTGCCAATGTAGCCCAATGGCACCTGGTTGATTCAGGAATAATCAAGGAGTTCAAGCCTTATGGAGTAAAATTAATTGCACTCATAACTGCCATTTTCCAGTTATTACTTTGTGAATTTTGACGATATTTAGCATCACTCATTATATCACTAAAGTTATCCCTTGTATATTTAGGGAAATGGGTTTATAGAGTTCAAAGTTTTGATGAAAATATGTATCTTAGAAGTAGTACAATCTATACTCAAACTGTCCTCTATTCATTTACCACCCCTTCTCCTAAGCTATGCTGCTCTCTATATAATGACCATTCATTCTCTCTCAGATACTCGATGCCTATGCTTATTTTACAAATGAGAAAACTAAGGTTCAAAGAAATTAATTTACATAGTTTTGTAGTAAGAAACAAAAAGCTCATGTAACTACAATTTTAATTCTTTCAGAAAAGAAGTGTTATTGGGGCCACGCCCAGCAGTTCACAGAGGTCACGCCTATTGGTTCTATAAGGACCATATGTAATACTAGGGACTGTGTCGGGAAGCGCGCGGGGTTCCCACAGTGTCAGGACAGAAGTTCTCTTCTACCTCCAAGGACACTGGGGGAACGGATGAAAACTCATGAGTCTGGTGCAGTTCCAAAAAGGCTTTTAATAGTACAAAAGCTCTTCCACAGCACTCCGATATAATGAACAAAACTCTAGCTCTGGTCCAAACTTAGACCATACAAAAGAGCCTAAGTCCCCCACCAAAGAGAGGATCTCACCCGAGATGAGTCCTACCCAGAAGAAGGAGCAAAGGCCAAAGAGCAAAAAGCCTAAAGCCAAAAGCCGCAAAAGCCAAAAGTGAAAAGGCCAAAAGCCGAAAGCTAAAGAGCCAAAAGCTGAAAGCAAAAAAGGCCAAAAGCAGAAAGCTGAGGAGCCCAAAGCCAAAAGGGCCTTAAGTCAGTCCCCTTATATATACCAAAGTAATCCAGGGAGGGTTGTGTCAACAAAGAACCCTAAACAGAGTGTAGAAGAGCAGTGCCACACCCTATTGCAGGTATAAACAAAGGTTACACCAAGGACTAATCTTTTCTTCTGAGATTATCTCTTATGTAAAACACTGGAGAGAGAGGGGGCTGGTATAAAGTAATACATCTTAACTTCATGAGTTTCATGTAATCTAGATGGCACCCACAAGGTCCTTCTTATTATTATCTGCACCAGGGTGATTCTGAGTATCTTGTTCTCGTGTACTGAAAGGGTCACACTTGCCTGCTTAGAGCAAATTAGTATGATCCTTCCTATAGTCTTCCTATAGTCTCAGCGTAGCCAGGGTGGTAGTCTCCTGGTAAATTCTAACTGTCCCAAGCGGGGTGCAGTGGGTATAAAGAGGAGCTGTGCCCAATCTAGAAAACATAGAAGTCTTAGTAGAAGTATAAGTCAGAAGTTATTCAATCAAGGTGACTTCTGTAACTGCCACACCCTCTAGCAGTGTTTACATAGAAGAGAGGTCTCATTAGAATGAACCTTGGCTTAAATAGATTAAGCTGGGAGTGGGCAAAACAACAAAACTTCCAGAATAGCTAAACCTGTCCTCCAACAGGACTGAACCAGGGTTTTCCAAGTGTACTATAACGTCAAACATTTAATCCCTGAACACTTTAACTCCAGCCTGCCTAGAGTTTATTTTTGTCCTCATTTTATTTTGTTTAAATCAATCTAAATGAGTACTATAGTTACATATGTGACCTTATAGTAAAGAAAATTTTAAAATATAGTTTTGAAAAAGTGTTACCTCATAAGGACAAGAACTGTTTCCAGGGCGGGTGATATACCTCAGTGCTACAGCACTCAACTAGTATATCTGGTGCCCAGCACTGGAATTCTACTGTGGAGAAAATTCATGGAGCTGATTCCTCTTTTCAGTAAACTTTATCCAAGTCACATTTAAGGATGCTTACCTTGCCAGCTAAAAGTCACATGAGAAGAGTGGATTTGGAATACTGAGAAAAGAATTTGCAAGGTACAGATGATTAATATCTTCTTCCTGATGAAATTCCAAGCATTTGTGTTAAAAACTCAGCAACTATTCTAGCAAATTTCCAGGTCCCAAATGTTCCAGATACTATTTAATAGACCATTATTTATCCATTTTTGTCAGACCTATACACAAAGACACAGCACATAACTCCTTTTGATCAATATTTTCCAAACAATCAGACTGAAGGGTCTGTTTGTATATATGTACATTTCATTTCTATTCATGCCAATTAGCATAAACTACTGACTCTTCGTGTGACTTACCACACAAGTTTGACAACATTTGTACTGATTTTTACCTTATTCAATAAGACAAGTCTACAGATATCATGCACTTAGATATGGTGATGTCAAATTTCCATAAAATTTCTCATTCCAGAATGATATCATACAGTTCTTCATTACTAGTACTAATCCTTCAGTAAATAGTCCAGCTCCATAATTTTAGAGCCTAAGCACAGAATAGTGAGAATACTATTCTCACTATTCTCATAGAAAACTATGCTCTCCTAAGGAGGCTACTTCTTCAGCTACCAAAATGACAGTTTCCGAGGCTAGTGTAATACTATATATATTTTTCTAATCTTGTACAGACACACCCATATTTTGCAGTGTGTATCATTAGCAAATAGTACTAATTATAGGGTATTTTAACAAAAATCAAAATAATTTTTGCATTTTTAACTAAATCTTTTCCCATGATAACAGAGTCAAATAGGTCTGTGTCCTATCACCTCCTTGCATCCCCCTATCCCCTGACATCATTAAACAGAAGAGGAAACTGAGGACTGCAGTGTTCGAGTAACAAATCAAAAGTGACACACTAATAGGGATGGCACCAAAATTTCATCTAATTTGCCCTCCCCAAATGATAGATAATTACTACTGAGGGTAATTGGACACTGTGCTTTGACTCACTGGTTGAGAGTAATTATTCACATCTACCAGACGAACTAAGTGCACTGAATACTTAGTTCTCAGAGAACTAAGTACTCTTGTACAAATTTCATTTCAGGTGATCTGATTTTGTTCTCCAAGGTCTACCACTTCACACAGGTGATTTCCTCCCAGGGATCCAGATTAGAAAAAAAGGAGTCAATCATCAGAACAAAAAGAAAAAATATAGCCTGGAGGTCAACCTCCTTAATCCTGTGAGTCAGTAAAAGAGAAGTCTCTAAGTGATATATTTTAAAGAGATGGGCTCATCCAAACAATGATTATAAATTAGTAAACTTCAGCACAAGATTACAGAGTAAAACTTAGTTGTATTGATTTCAGATTAAATTTTTCCATTATATTAGCCAATTATTGGCAAGGGACACATAAGAAGTCCTAATTTAAACCAACATTTACTTACTTTCTCTAAGTTTATCAGGTTAACGCCCTTCTTGGGGCCATCTCAAGGGCTGAGTAGGACAGAGGAAAATGACAAAGAAAAAGGCTAGGATCCTCTCCTAATTCAGAGAAACATTATATCCAGTCCAACCTCGTAATTAGCAGATACATTCAGAAAGAAACAAACTTTAAGAAGAATCAGCAACACATGGTGGCTTATGTGGAGAGTAGAGCAGATGCATGAGTTTGTTTTTCTTCCTTGTAACTCAGGTCAAAGCCAAGTACTACTCTTTAAAATGTCATGTGCCCATGTTAATTTTAGAATGAGGAAACTGATAAATCAGTGCAGAAGAAAATTCACTGCATAAAAATTTTTAGAAATTTCAGAAGAAAGGCCCTTTCTAGGAAGAATAATATCTTTCATTAGTGCAAGAATTTCAGGGCTGAATGGGAAGTATTCTACCATGTCACATAGCAAGAATCAGATTTAGAATAGATAAATAGCAAAACACAAACTATTGCAGGACTCCTCTAATAGCCTCTGCATCTGCCCTGGATTGCCTCTTGCAGGTCACTTCGTAGATAAGGGGGAATTTAAATGTGACAGTTTATCTGACCATGTATTCTGTACTGGCTGGTATAAATATTCTCTCACTTGATCACTTGATCACTTGAATCCCGTTATTCATCGATTTGCTCGAGCGGGCGCCAGTAACATTTCCATTGGACCCTATGATGTGCCAATGTAGCCCAATGGCATCTGGTTGATTCAGGAATATGAAGAGCCTCAAACCGTTCCTTCAGGGCCTTGACAAGGATGTCTGACCATCTTGTAGGTGGGCGGCCACGTGATCTTTTGGCATCCCATGGGATCCAATCTAGTCCAGTGGTTGTCTCCAAATCGCATTACATGTCCAGCCCATCTGATTTTCGATGCCTTGGCAAACGAGACAGCGTCCCTGATTCTGGAATAGCGATGGAGGTCAGAACTCCGGATTCCTTCTCTCACTTGAGTGAGGCATGATATTCCAAACATAGCTCTTTCGATTCCTCTCTGGAGACCCGAATAGTATTCTCATTCTGCTTTCGTAGGGCCCAGGTCTCTGAGGCGTATGTTAATGCAGGGAGAATGGTGGAGTCAAAGAGATGTGCCCGGAGCCGGAGATTCTTTGTCCTTTTAGCTATTTCTTCGATGCTTTTGAAGGCATTCCATGCCTCTCTCTTCCTACTGAGTAGCTCAGGTTTTAGGTCGTTCATCATGTTGACTTCTCGATCTAGGTACACATAACTGCTGCATTCAGAGATGTTTGTTCCATTGAGAGGAGAGTGAATGGGGCCTCTGGAACTAGTTCATTTTTCATAAAATATATTCTCTCATGTTACCACAATCATCGTGGGACTAGCTAGATCTTACCAGCATATTTGCCTGGCCACGTTGGATCTCTAAGTAATTAGACCAGAGAGAAATGCTGTTTGCCTCCAAGCAAGCAAGCATGGCTCCCTGATAACTCAAAGGCAGCTAAAATACAAAACTACCATGAAGTAGACGAGACTCTTGTGAAGGCTTGGAGAAATATTTAACTGGCATTAGTATTAGTCTTTGGTACAGAGACATGCCATCTCAGAAACCCCCTTCTCTATCCTATAAAGGCATTTCCAGGCAGATCTTGGATCAAAACATTAGCATATAATAGGGCCTAGGTGAGGTGCTGGGAGAAATTACCTAAGGGTATTTGACCCTGCTTCCCATAATAGTGGGAGGTCTGAGTTGCAGGGGTATAAAACCAGCCTGCTTCCACTCTCTCTTGCTTTTTGGGCTCTCTTTGTGGACTCGCACTGTTCTTGGGAGTCTTGTCTTTGTCTCCTCTTTACAGGGCCTTTACACGTGGTGGCCGCCATGTTGGCCTACACATGGCTGTGGTTCTAGCCGGGAGTCCTGAGCACAGGGTTTTTCCTATTGCTGATTTGTATGCCTGAACCTGTGATAAGGAAAGCATTTTAAATCTGCATCAGATTCCTAAGTCTTCATCCATTCCCCACCAGTTTCGGAGGTAGAAGGGAACTCGCTTCCCAGCACAGTTGGGGACCCCGGCGGCATCACCAGACAACAAACAAACAAAATCTTGTAGATTTTCAGGTTCTGTGCTAAGCAGATCACTACAGACCCAACTACTCTTGGGATGATATGATGACCTTCAGGGATTTAGTGCAAGTGTCCAAGTAACTACTGCTTGAGGTTTCTGCTAGTCTGTCTAATCCTAAACCCTAGATCCATGTTTCTAGCTTCTTAACTGGTTGGCTCCAATTTGCAAAATCCATCACATTAAACTTAGCAGTTTAATGAAAACATATAAAGTTGCTACAATTTGAACATACCCTTTTTTCACCAAAGAAAATCTTGTTTTTGATACAACTAGTCTCTCTGAGATTAAATCTAGAAGTAGTAGTCATCTTCAATCTCTTTCACCCCCTCAAGTGAGTCAAGTTTCATATCCTTTGAATGAAATATGTACTCTCCTTTATTTTTCTCAGTTTATGTCCTTGCCGACGCATCTGGTGCCTTTCTCTCATACCTTTACAATGACACCCTTTAGATGTATTCTCATTCTGATTTTCCAGGTCAATGCATCCTTTAAACCTGTGCCTAATTAACTTCTGTTAAACCCATATTTTCATTCAATATTCAGTTTTTTACCTAGCATATAGTGGTTATGCATCTAACATAAAGAGGGAAAATGGAAGGACGGACAGACAGGCAGTGATCATTTATCATAGACTGCACATTATACACTTAGAAAAAAAATCAGGTAACAAAGCAGTTTATAATAAAGCACTAAATTTAACGTTTCGACCCTAACCACCAACCCTCTCAGCCAGCCTTTGAGAAATGGTTTCTAATTTTGGTACTGCTGATATTTGGGGCATTATAGTTCTTTGTATGTGGGCACCAGTCTTGTGCATTGTGCAATATATAGCAGCATCCTCAGGCTCTATCTTCCAGGTGGCAATAGCACTCTGGTTCAGAAGTGACAAAGTTTTTACCAGACATTGCAAGAGTTTCTTGAGGTTTGGAAAGAATCATATTACTGAGAACCACTGTTAGGTAAAAATGGAATTCTTTCTCATTTTGGATCTATTATGCAAACAATTATTTCTGTACCTTTATATTATATACTATTCTATCATGAGCATATGCACTTATATACACATATATGCATGTATGTGTACATTTATTCAGTGAGGAGGTGAGGAAGATGACTGGGAAGAAGTAATTTAATAGAATATGATTGGATATAATATAACAATAAAATATAAACATATAATTCAAAATTCTTACTACTTTTGTAATTATCTGAAGTCCAGTACAATGAAAGCCATTTTATTTATTGAAATGAAATAAAAAGAGGGTGCATATTTTTCATCTTTAGGTTATTCTTCAGCTCTATGAATTTATGGAGTACAGTTAACTGATCTCTCACTAGATTTCAGCAGATACACACATTCCCAGTAACTTTTGGCAAGCATTCCCTTTGAGAAAGAATGAAAAAAGTGTCTACTTTTTATAATATATAAGGAAACTCCCATTAAATTTCAGAAATTATCCTTCAGTCTTTTTCTTTCTAGCAGTATGTAAAGTTTCTATACGCAACAACTAGTTTATAATAAAAGCCTGGCTTTCTGCCCGTCTCCAACCACATGAGACTTAGCTTAAGAATGTGAATTATGGAGAAAGAACTTAATAGAGAACCCAGAATCTGTTGCTCTGCCAAGGTCAAGTCCTTGGTGACAACTAAGAGCAAATTTTGTTCTCAATCTCCTCTTTCACCCAATAAATATTTCAACTCACTTAGGTCTTGGGTAACATTAACAAAGAACAAAAATTAAATAAAAAACCATTTCAAACCCAGGGGTATTATAATCAGTCTTAAAAAGATAACTGTATATTTATTCTAAAACTATGGGCTATTTTTAACTGTATGCTTCTTTTCTCAGGAAAACTCAAATTATAATTCAGCTCCCTAGCAAACAAAAGTGTGTATTTCATGACATAATTTTTTTTTAAATCTATCATATCTTTTCATATTAGAAGATATTTTTTGAATTTATATAGAAGAAATCTGATGACTAAAGACCCATCAGTAATCATGGTTGTAAACATAACACTAGTTTAAAATATATTGTAAAGACCCATTGTTATCTCCTACAATCCAAGGAAGTGATACCACTGAACAGAGCACGATAGAATAGTTCCCAGGGAATAAAAATTAAAGAAAAGTTTCTCTGCATAAATTAGCAGAGGTATGAATTTATGCCTTTTTTCTCTAAAGAAGAGTTGAATCCCTATTTGGAGGCAGAATGAGACTTGTCTTATCATCATCAATGCATCAATTAAGATAAGACAAGTCTTTAAGAGAGCTGAAATAAAAATTAAAACATTGAAAGACAAGCCAATTTAAACCACCTAAGAATGCCTTGATGTTAAAAAAAATCTATTGATAATAAACCAGTTATAGGGCGTGCTCAACTCTGTAGAGTTCCAGATAATTCTTTGCTGTAAGGTAAGAGGCATTTATCCTTTTCATTGAAAATTGTGGTATCTTATGCCTGACGTTTACCCACTTGGTGCTAGCAGTACATCTCCCAGTCCAGCGGCGTTAATCAATTGTCTTGACAAGACTAAAGAGTTCATGGGTGCCCAGGAGATGTGGTGGGAGAGATTACTGGTGGTAGTGGATGGGGACAACAAAATCTTCCAACTCAGAACTAGTGGCAAAGAGTGAGGTCAGTTTGTCCCCACTATCCCAGGGAAATTATCTTTAGTTAAATGCCCAGTTTGGAAGACACATTCCAGTACCTTACCTCCCTCTCTCCTGGAACATGGACCTTGACTTGCTCTGTTCTTATGCAACTTATAGGAGTGAAGCATCAGTTTAAAGTGAATTTCTCTCCTCTATAAAGAATCAATTCTCCCTTCTCCACTTCATGCATGTGGTTTGAGGTGGTCTTGGCGATGAGGCAGGAAAATGTGAAGACCACAAAGCTATCCTGCTTCTCAAAAAAGAGCATATTTTTGTTTTAACTTTTCTCCAAGTTTCTTATCTGATAGGCAACCTTCTATGTCGTGATACCTAATGCCACCAAAAAGAAAATTCAAAGCACTAAAACAGCCTGTTTATTACTTATTTTCTGTTGAGGAGGGGTAGGAAGAGTTTTACTCAGACTAGTCACTCAGGTAATTGTTTTACAGCTAATCAGAAGATATTCCACATGTTATCTGTGGAGAGAAACACTAGGCCTTGAGGTTGATGGCAGACAATAAGGACAGTCTCTTCTTGCCGTTCCCACCCCTTTGTTTCATTTTTGGGAAAGGGGAGCTGTGCTATGGGTTCAAATTCCTTCTTCCCAGCACTACATTCTGTTTATCAGCTGCTAATCAGCACCTGCAATCACTTTGCAAATCCCCCTGATGCAGGTCCCAGTTTTCAAAACCAAAATCTAAGTACCCACACTAGGCAAAGCAAAATAGAAAATTGAGATTTTCTTGAAGCATCTCCCTTGAAGCACTTTCAGCAAGTGCTTCTACATTTTTGTGAATCTGATCACTCTGTGGAAAAACCATCCTAGTGTGGGTCATCCCAGCCACTTCTCTTACTCCCTCTGCAGACAGGAGGGATACAGGTTCATTCCTTCCTTCTCATGTTTCAGATCCTTAGCAGGACAGTACTTCATTATAGCCTGAACAACCAAGTCTGAAGGTGCCTCTGACTTGTTTCCAGGGAATAATAACTCAGACTGTGATTTAGGACGTTTCCTTTCTTCTGTCACTGTCACCAAGGCCGTAGGGAAAGCAATCTACATTCTCATTGACCTCCAAGGTACCTGCCAGAAGTGTCAAATGGTTGTCCTTAACTACTCCTCACTGTTTACTTTTTTCAGTTTCCATCTCCCAGGGAAGACATTGACCTGGCTTACCTTTCCATCATCATTTGGGAGGGAAGGAAGTATGGGCCAAGGCATCCTCACTGTCCTCACTGGAGCCATCAAGATGCTTGTCTCATACGGGGCTCTTTCTGGGCCTATTAACTTTGTTCAGAGAATAAGAAAACTGTCCTGCAATTTATAATTCCTCCTGGGCAGTGAAGGAGAAGACTTTAAAATAAACATTTATTTTTGTGTGGCATTCAGAGCCTCCAGGTGATTTTGCTTATTTTCAATTTTTAGAGAAGAAAAATTTGCCTTTCTTTATAACCCCCAAATGTGTTTTTGTAGCAGTTATTCACAGGCTTCAAATTATCAAGAACTTCACCACTGTTTGACAACAGATGTGGGACTAGTTTGGTAAATTCTCTATAACGGGAAGTTGGCACATGGTCTGGCTTCCTACGGTGTCCTGGGTCTAGAGTCATATGGGTCTGTCTGATATCTAAATGTCCACCATGTGTCACATCCTTCCCTAAGCACATATTAGCTTAAGATGGGAAACAACCTTTCTGTTAAAGGGAAATAATTTTACTTAAAATAGTGTATATATGCTGGATTGCAAGAGTTCTTAATTTCAGAATAGGGGAAGCAAAAAATATAAAACAAAAAAATAAAAAAGACCACTATATAAGCACACACATTTTCAGCAGATGGGAATATCCTTGTTCATTATAATACACACACAAACACACACACACACACACACACACACACATATATATATATATATATATAAATGCCTTGCATTTATGTAATTAGGACATACAGACCTATATATGTATATATATATATATATTAAAAAGTTCTTATATATTAAGGTTTATATAAAGGTGATACAGATACTTTAAAGAAACCACTAAGTGATGTTTTTCATGTTTAATGGAATCATACATGCTGGATCATATGTTACAAAGTGCTATATTTCAGAATCACCCATTTTACAACTATGAAAGTGAGCTCCAATTCAGTACAACATATTGGAAAGGAGACATTCTCAAACTGGACAAAGAAAATAGTGTAAATGATCTTGGATCACTTTGAGGGTCACTTCACTGACATTTATGTACTTTAGGCTTGGGATCTCCTAGATTGCATTTACTGTTCTTTTGTGAATTATGGCTTTACTGTTACAGAGCATTATATTGTAGCACTACAGTCACCAATTTCTTCTTGGAGATGACTTCTGGCTTGCAAAGTTTGTGTTATTGGTATAAGTATTTCATTGCGGAAGCAGAAAGTGTCCTGTGAATTGTCTAGATGGAATCTAAATTTGACTTTAGGATAATGTATTTATGGTATTGGAGGCTGATATGTAAGAGGGCCTTGAAATGAACATTTGGGAGATAAAACTGAAGAGGAAATTGCCTAGCTCTGAAGAACCCAAAGGCTACAACTTTTTTGAGATGTAAAACCTGAGTTCTCTGGAAAAAACTAAGACACAACCCAGAAGCAGAAAACCTAGGCCCCACCCAACCTAAGGTTGACCTTTCCAAAAAGGGAGAAGTTAAAGAAGAATCTAAAGATCACAATAAGAATATGAAAAGACCATCCAGAGCTCAAGGATTTTCCTGCTTTCCCTAGATGTCAACTCCCAGATTAACTTTTACAATTTTGGAGGAATTGTATATAATTATACTTTTTTGCCAGTGTGTGTTCTGATTGTTTATGCTTTTTGAACCAGGAATTTGCAGTCAAATACATCTTATTTAATTGAATCATAATTGCAATCCCTTTATGTTTGCCTTGAAT
Source organism: Cryptotis parvus (assembly GCA_021461705.1). Taxonomy (NCBI): domain Eukaryota; kingdom Metazoa; phylum Chordata; class Mammalia; order Eulipotyphla; family Soricidae; genus Cryptotis; species Cryptotis parvus. Next base: position 139,911 of record JAJIBD010029031.1, read on the forward strand.
GAGTTTTTTAGAAATCAGTTTGTTAGAAATAGCAGTCTAGCGCTTGTACTTTGGAGAATTAAAAGGGGCTGATGGCCACAGTGGAGGAGAGTGAAGTGGTTTTGGGACACGCTCAAGAATAAGAAGTGGTTATAAACAGAAAGAGGTGACAAGCAGGGAAGTCCAGAACAGTGACCCATGAAGTGACAAGTGATATTAAAGCGAAACTTTTGGGGTATCTAAATAAACTCTGGGGATATTCAGATATATTAGGGGATTGGGATTGTTTTAAGATACCTTACATACATTTAGACATGCAACATAGCAGCTTAGGCTGATCACCAGGTAATAGAGGAAAAAGTAGAGGCCGAAATAAGGAAGATTTGGCAACATTCAAATAATATTTACTAAAAGGAATGTCACAGACCCTTTAAAAAATAAAGTTCCAATGTGACTATATCTCTCTTTATATTTTTACATGATTGTTGCAGGCAGGCAGATAGGGGGCCCCCCTCATGGCAATGAATTATTCCCCTAAGACTGTCCAAAGTCACCTTTTGGAACCAGGAACCAAGACTTGATAAGATCTATAAACCAACAACAAACCCTGAGGAAGCTGGATCAACCTTTCTCTGCCCAGTCCTTAATCCAGCTAAAGATTAAGGCTTCTGTCCTTATTCCAGGACAGAAGATCCAACAGGGACAGAGGTCAATAAAAGGAGATTTTCAAAGAAGACCACCCCAAAAGTCTACTCTCCTTGGCAACGTCCCTAGCAACCTAGGTTGACTCCCCATATGGGAGTATCTTGGGGAGAAATCTATAAAAGCTGTCCTGACCAAAGGACGGCACACACATGCTGCATGGACACACATGCTGCCTGAGCCCATGTGGCCGAAAGCACATGTGGTGCCCAAGCACGTGTGTTGCCTGCATCTCCCCTCTTGAGATGTGTACTCTCTCTCTTACTTTCCCTCCTCCTTCCCTTTCCTAAAACCCTCCTTAATAAAATCTGTAAAACTTCACTGCTCGTTGACTCCTGAAAATTCTTTCTCTGTGAGGAAGACAAGAACCCTGAGGAAACCCTGGGTAAGGCTTAGGGCTGACTTGCCTTTTATCAGTCGTAAGCCTGCCCAGGGGGTCCTGGGCGGCAGAGGCGGCTGGGGAGATATTAACCATCTCTCTTCCCTTCCTGCTTCACATAAGCCACCCGTGAGGTCCACCTGCATCATGGTCACTGGCCATCAAGTGACAGAGTCAAACTGGCACATTGATGCAAGAGGAAAGAAATACATTTCCCTCAACTCTACAAGAGCATGCACCCCCAAGTGAATTGGTGACGCAGATGAGAAAGACAATGTAAAATTCATTCAGTCCTGAACAAATGCTAAAAACAGAATGGTCAAAAACTTGGTTTTCACATTAATGGCTCTTTTTCAACTCTATTAGAATGTGATCATGTAGGCAAAACTACTAAGGAATAAGATACTGTATTTTAGATTAGTTGCAGCATTGGAAAACCATGACTTATATAAATCAGTAATGAGTGCTTTGTCTTTTCAAAACTATGATAATGGAAAGAATGATTGATTGTACTTGGCATATTTTCCTTTCTGTGGTTGCATTCCACTGCAATTATAGACACATGATATAATTTTTTCTAAAGGCAATGGCTACCTGATAGAGGCATTTTAAAATCAACTGTACCTTAGGCTTCTAAACAGGTGTATGTTTGAGGCTTGTGACACTTCAAAAGAGAAATTCATCTTTGACATCCATCACCACATCTTCCTGCTTCAATGGGCTGCCCTGGTGTCCTTTGCCAGGTTTGTCTAAGTTTTAATCTATCAATTTTCTCAGGGTGCTTATGAACTCTAAATGACAGCTGTGCATTGTATGAAAAATTATCAGTTTCACGGCAAGGTCAAAAAAAAGTTTCTAACTCTGCGGTCTGTAAGGAAATGTTACCCCACCAAACCAAAGTGGATTTCTTTCTCAAACATACTCATCTCCTGATCCTTGACTAAAACTCATAGCTTTTAAAAGAGTCAGAAGTTTAAAGATTTCACAGCTTCAGAAACACTGAGAGAAAGCAAGAGAAAAACACACGAAGACAGCATTCGCTGTGTGATCACACATAAGTGAGGCATAAGTTTATGACAGTGTTGGAGAATAACACATAATGTTTGATATCAATGCTAACAAAAGAAGATTTGGGAGCAAATTTGAAAGTTGAGGAGAAAAATCTCAAACCCCAAGTCCCGGCTGCTAATGCACAAGTACACTGTACACAGTTATTTTTACGCACCTTGCTCATATCTTATGCTGTGATGAAACCAAACCATTCTGACTGTAAACCCTTTTGTTCTCTCTCACTATTTCACAGTGGCTTGGTGTGTTAATCAAACTGTCAGCAAAGGCAAAAAGGGGGAGGAAGGGCACATTCTAGTCAAATGAAGAAAAATTTGAGCTTTCTACAATAAACACATTTTCCAGTGGATGAGCTTTTCACAGAGTAATTATTTCACTTCTCCCTAAGATTACTGATTACATCACACAGAGAAACTAAGAAAGACCTGTTTTATCTCCCTCATCTATCTATGGCTCTTGTGCAAACTTATACTTGTTACCATGAAAAATGACAAATTTGCCAACTGATCAAAATGTTAACAAGGTAACTGTCAGTGAGATGGATCTCTGACTGTCACTGTAAGCTAGAACATGAGGATACATTGATATTTCTCAATATAGCCACTGCTTCCCCAATGTTCACTAACAACATTTTCACCGTGAGGATAATAAATCACCAGGAAATAACAAGCTATATAGGATCTCTGGGATATGATAGATTCATCCTAACTGTACTATCTGCAAGGTAGAAGACAATTGATAATGATCCAAAGAAAGCCCTAATCAACTGCCATTTGCCATAATGGGGTAGAAGAAGCAAAGACAGGAAATCTTAAGCATGTGATGCATGCCACAATGAAAGGCAACTCCTGGGACCATGCACACAATGTCAAATTATAATGAGTCAGCAGATTTTAGGGTCAGATAAATGGAAATTCAAATTAATAACAGTCTAGATTCAATTATTAGACACTGCTGGAAATAAAATAATTTTTTGAAATTTCTGGGCTTATGAATACTGAAATAGTCATATTGACTGTCTCACAAAACTAAGGACATAGTCTCAGCTCTTGGTTCACTTGTAATATTCTTTATTTGTGATAATTCCTGGTAGTGCTTGGAAGTCTGGGGTGCTGAGGAACATGTGCTGCCAGGGGATTGAATCCAAGGCATTGTGCCTACAAGGCTTATACCCTGCTGAGCTATATCCAGGACAGTCTCAGTTTTGTTTTGTTTTTATGGGCCACATACATTGGTGTTTAGTGCTTACTTCTATCTCTCACTCAGTAATCATTTTTGGTAGGGCTGTGTTGCTGAATTTCTTTTTTTTAAATTTTTTTGGAGTCACACCTGGCAACGCTCAGGGGGTTACTTCTGGCTCTGCACTCATAAATTACTCCTGGCGGTGCCCGGGGACCATATGGGATGCTGGAGATGAACCCAGGTTGCCTCGTGCAAGGCAAATGCTCTATCCGCTGTGCTATAGCTTCGGCCCTGGGTTGCTGAATTTCAAACCTGGACTAGCTGCATGTAAGCCACGTGTCCTACCATCTTACTGTATTACTCCAGATCCTCTGCCCCTGCTCTTAACTTGTCTTTTCCTTCAGTAATTTTATGTCTTTTATGTCCTTTAAGACTCGTTGGGCTACGTTATTTCTGAGCCATTCATTCAATGGGTTAACTATTAAATTCATTTTTCTTTCCTTTACCCATAGGCTAAAGAACCAAAAGATGGAACAGAAGAAAAAGTCCTCCTGGAAATTAAAAAAAAAAAACAGGAAATGAAACATTAAAAAGGAGGTGTTTTTGATCATGGCATGATCATGTCAAGAAGATAAAGACATTAGGTCACATAGTCAAAGATATAAGGTGGCGGATGGGGCGCACACTGTATGACCAACTTTTTGGCATATCTTTGTAATTGTCAAAATAAATTAAAACATTAAAAAAAATAAATGGTCACGATAAAAAAATTAAAAAATATAAGGCTTTCAACTGCCATAGAGCTTAGGTTTTAAGAGTAAAAGACTAATGTCATACAAGGAGTCTTCTTCACACTTCCTCCATAATCTTCGGTGTCTCTGAATCTGCTGCTTCAAAAATACTCCTAGTTTCTTCCCTCCCTCTGGGCCTTTGTGTTTGCTATTCTCTTTGTTCAGATATTTCTTATCTCTGATTCTTTCCTTCCTTCACTTTAAATATCAAGTTGTTGCTTTTTTCTTGTTTATTTATTTCCAGATAGCCACCAGTCCAGTCCTTTGATTTAACATATCTTTATCCAAGATAGTAAGAACCAGATCAGTTCATACCTGTCTGGCTTTAACCACTGAAGCCAGATTTTAGTAGATGTTCAAAATTGCACAACAATTCAAACTTCCATGACTTGGATTCCTCATTTTTTGGATGGAGAAAACAGCAAAGCTCAAATCAGGTACTATAAACAATATAAGATCACCCAAAATAAGAGCTTTAGATAGTATCAGGCACAGAAGCAGCCATCAGAATTCATTAGCTATTGTTAAAATGACAAGGACAGAGGTAATTGTAACAGATTTAAAGTGAATTAATTCACAATAATGGATGTTAGGTCAGTGAACCATATTCTTCATTATTGATCTTCATTTTTGCTATTAGCTAATATTGTATTACTTCTGCTTTCATATTTCCAGTATAAATGTAAAGAATGACATTGGTCTTTATGTTCCTTTACAGAGCACCAATACATATAATCAGTTGTTTCTAAATAAGACCCAGGATAGCAATGGCATTGCTCATTTGGACATCTCAAAAAGCACTGAAAAATGAAAGAAAACCTTGGATTAATGGTTTCCTTGGGTTTATTTTTCTGAAATTAACAAACATGTTGACACACAGCGTTTGTCATGGACATTGACATTGTACCTTTGACTCCCGCTTATTAGCAATTTTTTCCCTTCATCTATTCTATAATTAAACAAGTAAATGCTTCTAATGGCCTAAGTAGCAGAGATAAAATGACAATAACACCACCTGGCTATTGAAATACCTGCTTCTAAAAAGGCCAGGTTCCAACCCACCACAAGCTGTTGACCAAATGTGTTATTTTAATGGCCAGTTTGGGGATGTTTTATTTACACATATTTGATTATTTATCCTTTTACTGATTAAAATGTAGGAAGAAAAGTTCAAGAGGTATTAAGGAAGGAAATGTGGGCAGTAGTTCATTAAGAAATTCATTTTAGGGTGATGGGGAGAGTAGAAATAAAAATGGGTGTCACTATCCCGATAAGGCACTGCAGCAGATTCTTAGAATAGAGTCCTTTTATTCAAAGTCAACAATGATTTTCCCCCCAACATTGTAACAAAACAACCAAGAACAAAATGACTTTATTCAAGGCCTGATTTCATTATGTGCTTCTTAAAGTTGCAGTTTCCAAAATCCTTTCAATGAGAACAAAGTACATGAGTACTTACTGTAGTTTTTAAGCTTCTGACCATCTTAAGTAACTTGTTAGATTTTGATTAAAACTATAATTCCCTGAGCAAATATACATGCACATAAATGTTTATGTGCATGTATACATGTATATGTATATTCTTAACCCCCTAATTTCTAGGGGGTTAAGAACCTTCTACAGTCAGACTAAGAACCACTTATTCTAGAGTAAGAAATATCTGTTAAAACTTCAGCTTACCGTATTTTTGATTATAGCTTGTCCTCATAAATGGAATAATTAAATAAAATTAAGTTTCAATCAAGAAGCTAAAATAAAAGGACATTTAATTTTAAAGTGATCATTCTGAAATTAAGGATATTTGTTTTGATTAATATATAATACTACCATTTTTATTAATTAAATGAAAATTAATACAAGATAAAACAAATGTGTCAGGGCAAAATTTCTGAATAGATAATAATGTGCCAGATTTTCTGCTAACAAATTAGCTGAGGTATGTGTGCTACTAAACTATTATGATATGGGATACAAAAGGGAAACCTTAGTATCAGATACTCTGAAATTATTCATATTAAGAACTATAATTTCCTTCTATCTCTTTAATTTAAACATTTTTCTCATTCAACAAATCTCAGAAATAAGTTGTTTTTACTATGTACTGTTCAAATTTTGAGGCTCTTCCTATTCCTGGTGTGAGCAGATGCACTAGCATGTGAAAGGAAGTATGCAGATGTTACTGGTGTCTGCTCGAGCAAATTGATGAACAACGGGAAGACAAGTGATACAAGTGATACAAGTGATACTGTTCAAATTAAGCACTGGATTTTTTCAAGTAAAAATATAATCAATATCAGGGCTGGAGAAAGTACAATGGGTAAGTCTCCTGCCTTGCATGTTGCCAACCCGTGTTTGGTGCCCAGAATTTAATATGGTTCTCCAAGCTCTGCCAGAAGTGACCTCAGAGTGCAGAGTCAGGAATAAACCTGGAGTACAGTCAGTTTGGCCCCAAACAAACAGCAATAAAAGACATTTAAAATGCTTTTTGGGATATATAAACATTTGATAAACAATTGATAATTGATATATAATTCATGAACTAAGTTTTAGGAGTTACACTATTGAAATGTCTTTGCTTATATCTTTAATTAGTAAACAAAATGTATATTAATAGTTGAATGCAGAAGGCAAATTCTTTTAAGAAGGGATATTATAGTAAATTGTTTTTACTTAAAGAATGGAGCAATACATAATCGAGGCTTGAGAAACCCATGGGCATAAAAACATTAGAAATCAGTGGTCTTCCTAAAGGTCAATTCTTTTAGTGCCAGTCTCAGGTACCAAAATGGTGAAAACCACTGTTTTTAGATAGTCACTTGATCACTTGAATCCCGTTATTCATGGATTTGCTCGAGTGGGCGCCAATAACATTTCCATTGGACCCTATCAAGTGCCAATGTAGCCCATTGGCATCTGGTTGATTCAGGAATATGAAGAGCCTCAAACCGTTCCTTCAGGGTCTTGACAAGGAAGTCTGACCATCTTGTGGGTGGGCGGTCATGTGATCTTTTGACATCCCGTGGGATCCAGTCGGTAACGACTCTAGTCCAGTAGTTGTCTCCAAATTGCATTACATGTCCAGCCCATCTGATTTTCGATGCCTTGGCAAATGAGACAGCATCCTTGATTCTGGAATAGCGACAGAGGTCGGAACTCCGAATTCCTTCTCTCACTTGAGTGAGGAGTGATATTTCAAGCATAGCTCTTTAGATTCCTCTCTGGGAGACCCGAATAGCATGCTCATCCTGCTTTCGTAGGGCCCAGGTCTCTGAAGCATACGTTAATGCAGGGAGAATGGTGGAGTCAAAGAGATGTGCCCAGAGCTAGAGGTTCTTGGTCCTTTTAGCTATTTCGTTGATGCCTTTGAAGGCATTCCATGCCGCTCTCTTCCTCCTGCGCAGCTCAGGTTTTAGGTCGTTTATCTTGTTGACTTCTAGACCTATGTACACATAACTGCTGCATTCAGAGATGTCTGTTCCATTGAGAGTGAATGGGGCCTCTGGAACTAGTTCATTTTTCATGAACATAGTTTTCTTTAGATTCAGCTGTAGACCTATCTTTCCACATTCTCAGTCAAAGTCAGCCAGCATTTGTGCTGCTTGGCTAATGTTTGGTGTTATTAGAATGATGTCATCAGCGAAGTGGAGTGTTGTAGTTGCCGACCATCTATCTTCACTCCCATTCCTTCCCATTCTAATTGTCGCATGATGTTCTTGAGGGTGGCACTGAAGAGTTTTGGTGAAATGCTATCACCCTGTAGAACCCCTCTTTTTGACATCAGTGATCACTTCTTTGTAAGAATGGTGAGATCTTGGTGGTGAATCCATAATACAGCTCAGGAAGGATCTTGATGTTTTGGGTTTGAACACCCTGTTTGGCTAGGGGCTTCGATGACAGCTTCAGTCTTCACAGAATCAAAGGCTTTCTGTAAATCAATGAATGTGAGACAGCAGCATCTTGTACTCCCTTACAAACCTCAATGAGCTTGGTTACTGTGTGGATATGGTCAATTGTGCTGAATCCTTTTTGGAAGCCAGCTTGCTTCCATGGTTGTCCTTCATCTATTGTTCTGCCAATCCTGTTCAGGATGACTTGTGTAAACAGCTTGTAGATAACCGACAACAGGCAGATGGGGCGATAGTTGCCTATGTTGTGAATGTCTCGCTTTTTGAACAGTAGAACTGTCCTGCTGGTCTTCCATTGGGAGGGCACCTTGCATTCGGACAGGTAGCGTGTGAAGAGCCGAACTAGTGTATTGATAAGTACCAATGGCAGATTCATCAGGTGTTCGAGTCTGACTTTGTCTGGGCCTGGTGCTGTACCCTTTTTACTGGCGAAATGGCATGTCAGATTTCAGAAGGGGGAACATTGGGAATGACATATCCATCCTGTGGAATTTGGTATGTGGGCAGGTGTACGTGGCTATCAAAGAGATCTGAGTAGAAGTCATGGATAATCTTCTCCATTGCCTTTCTGGAAGATGTGATAGATCAGGGCGTCGGAGGGCAGTCATCTTGGTCTTTTAGTTGGCAAAGGAGAGGCGGGCGGTGCGAATGCTTTTCCGGCTTCTGCTGCATCTTCCAGTATTTCTGCTCTTCTGTCTTTGAGGTCTTCTTTTATCGCTTCTCTGCACTGTTTAGCAAGCTGGAACGTTAGCATTTGGTCTCCTGAGGCTCATGCCTTGCCACATTGGTGAATAAGCTCGAGAGTTTCTGAAGACAGGCGTCCTTTTGTATCTTTCTCTCTCTCAGCATTCTTTGCACAATCATGGAGGTGCTGAACCAGTCAGTTGTATTCTTCATCGATGTCGCCAATGATGGTATCTTCCCGTGTTGCTGCAATGGTGCCAAAGAGTTCCCAGTTGGTGGTCGTTCTGGGAGTTCTCTTCTTAAAATTTGCAGCCTTTTCTCCCTGTTGTGGGAAGTAGAATTTTGCATAAAGGAGACGGTGGTCCGATCCTGTTTGGAATTTGGGGATGACAGCTACATCGGTCAGACAAAACTGTCGATTGAAGATGATGTGGTCAATTCCATTGTGGAACTGTCCACCAGGAGATTCCCATGTCCAACATTTTGCTTCAGCTTTCTGGATCTGTGAGTTCCCATGTGTGGTCTTGGTGGACAAGATGAACTCAGATAGTCTCTCACCCTGTTCATTCCAATCTAGGCCATGGGTCCCAATGTGGAGTTCTTCAGCCGATCTTTTGGTCCTATCTTGGCATTAAAATCACCGACTATGACCTTGTAGGTGTGATCTTTTTTTATAGAACTCCAGTTCCATGTAGAATTTCTCAATTTCATCTTCTTTGTATGTGGATGTTGGTGCACAGACAATGAAGATAGAAATTGCTGGCAGTGGACCACATCTCTTCAAATGTAATAATCCTATCCGGTTTGTTAGGAATTCAAATGAATCAATGTTGACGGCCATGTTCATATTGACAAGGACACCAACACTACCGACGCCTCTTTTTTGTCGCATGTTCCAAGGAACAATTCTTCTCTGGTGTCAACTACAGCATGATGCGACTGACACCTCATCATCTCAGTCAGACCTATGATGTTGTACTTGATCTTTTGCGCTTGCACCATCAGATCCTCAATATATACTTCCGATGCCAGCATACGTGCATTGAAAATACAGACAGTCATTTTAGTCCTTCGTTTTGGCAGCCTAAGATGGCCGTGAAATTTTATAAGGTACTGCTTGTTCACCTTTCTTACTGCTGCCATATTAAGGGCTCTTTTGGGTCAGGAAAATAAACATTTTTGTTACTGGTTTTGGCATATCGAACACGCATCGGACAGTTTTTAGATAGTAGAGAATATTGAGGAAACAGAAACATTCTGTGCAGAGCAAGGCAGAAGTCACTTAAAAGAGCACTCTTGCTTCCTACAAATGCAAGCTCCATTAGTCCTCCCTGCATTATCTGGTCAATAAAGTATCATGTCCTCCTTAGCACCAAACATACAAGCCAGAAGCTTGGAACCTAGTCTCCAAACTAAAATAGGGCAAAATGAAATTGCTCTTAGCCATGCTTTCACTGTGGTGCTAGAGTTTTTAGTGGAAATGAAACTTTAAAATGAGATTACCAGGAATGAAATTTGGTAATTTGTGATTAATATTGAAAGAAAACACAACATTCAAAATTTTCACTTTTCTAATTCCTTCCCTGTAACTTACCATTATCAGTGCTTAGATCATATCTGTACATTGAAATTAATCACTAATCTGTACATTGAAATTAATCATCTGTACATTGAAATTAAGAAATCTTATTGAACATCTTTTCTCAGATGTTAGAAGTTTGTAGTTAGCAGTTTTTAGTTTGAAACAAGTCAAGAGGAGATTATGAAATTTCATAATCATAAAATTTCCTAGATCATTTAGAACTGTGATCACAGATTAACTATAAATTTAGCTAACATTAAGAAAAGGACATCGATAAGTAATAAATTGTTTGCTAAACATAACTTTATATATATGAAATAAATGTTAAACCTACATTTATGTATGGTACATATAAATACATACCTAAGTGCGTGCGTAAGTTTCCCTAATATTTACCAATATTGCAGTAGGTATAAAGATAATATGTACATTTAAGAAAATAATCAGCTTATTTTTAAGAGCAACTTTATCATGATTGGGAACTGTAAGCTTTAAGGTTTCCTGGGCCATGATTAAAGTTTAGAGAAGTTCTTTACATTTCTAAAGTTACCTGTATTTGGTTATAATATGTTACTGGCACCCGCTCAAGCAAATCGATGAATAACAGAATGTCAAGTGATCAAGTGATCTAGTAATCACTATGCAAGCTATTTTTCCAAATAGGAATACTACCTAAAAAATGAGATATTTGAAGATATTTGATAAAGATATTTGAAGAAATGTCTTTGAAGAAATTTGAGAAAGATATTTGAAGAGATTTGAGAAAACTTTCTCTTTATTTTGAGAGTAGATAATGGAGTCCTTCTAGTGGGTAACAGATAAATTCAATTTTAACAAAGAAGAAAGAATGGAAGAAGTGCCTTGTTAGTTGCCATTTGTCTATTAAGAAGTAAGTTACTGACCATAATGGAAAGTATTGAACTGAAAGGTGAAAATATGAAATATCTAGGCATATCAATATAAATCATAAAATTTCTAAACTGGAGTTATAGAAGGAAGATGGGGGACCAAGACAGAAATGAATCCATGGATTGAATGTCTAAAACTTTAGCATTAACACTATTTTTTAATCACAATACCACAATTTGAAAAAAAAATAATTCAAAGCTCAGCAGTTAGTGATATTTAGAAACACCAAATTGTGTTTGGCCGGGCGATAACACAGCGGGTAGGGTATTTGCCTTGCATGAGGCTGACCCAGGTTCTATTCCCAGCATCCCTTATGGTCCCCTGAGCACCACCAGGAGTAATTCCTGAGTGAAGAGCCAGGAACAATCCCTGAACATTCCTGAGTGCGACCCAAAAAAGAAGAAAAAGAAAATAAAAACACTAAATTGTTTTCTATCTCCATTCAGAAGAGAAAAAGGCTGAACATGAAACTCAGCTACTAAACTCAGAGAATCAATGGACTTAAACCCAGCTTCTACCACATAATTCTATTGAAGAAGGTCCAGTGAGATAGTGCAGGGATTAAGCTACATGTTGTGCACACAACCAACCCTGGTTCCTATTTTTGGCATCACATGGTCCCTAAAGCATCACCAGCTGTAGCACTTAAGTTCCCTGAACACTACCAACTGTGGCCCTACAATACCCCAAGCACTGCATGCAGGGTCTGAAATGAGCAGAACCACAATCTCCTGCTCTTGCATTGGGGTGGAGACAAGAGGGTAAATATCTGATTGGTGCTTCACTTTGGCAGGTTCTCTCCCCACAGTCCCCATATAGATATCTTGATAAACACTAATCATAGCCAGGCTCAGGGAGGCTGACACTCATTCTCTCTTCTCAAGAGAATCAGAAGGATGTAGTGGCACCAGTTAAAAAAAATCCCTTCAGGAACAGAATCTAAAGGACTGCTGGAAAAGAACATCAAGTACATGGTACCTGGTGCTGTATTTGTTCTTTTAAACTACTGACCTCTCTGATTTGATTTGCTCCAATCTCTTCTGAGCATCTGTAATAGAATGAGAAATCCAGCAGTGGCTGACTATTGGATTTTGCTTTAGTAGAGTACAGTGCTCTGTCTGATCATGCACTTTCCCAGATCCAGCTTCATATCCGAGCTGCGCCTTCCTTGCAGAACTTTGCTGCTTTGATTATTGCTTCCTTTCAGTCTCTGAGGTGCATCTGACCTGGGTGTCACCAACAGGTAGCTTTTTTCTTTGACTTCCCTCCATGATTCCTCAAGGCACATATGAAGGACATGCATACTGCTTTCATTTCCCAGGAAAAAATGCACTTTCTATTGAGAATCATAAGCCTGTTTGTCTTATAAGAATTTGCTTATAGGTCTCTTTCTCTCTTCCTACTTCTCTCTTTCTTCCTCTTCTCTCTCTCTCTCTCTCTCTCTCTCTCTCTTTCTCCTCACCTCTCTCTCTCACACGCACAGAGGACAACACCTTTCAGACAAAAGGGCATCTGTTTATTTTCCTTGTGATTTCTAAGATCCTGACCCTAGAAGACAATGCCAGCCATCTATAGTTGTTGGGGAGAAAGTTTAAGTCTGTGGGACTAAAGTAGACACATTTGCTGGGAAATACTCTTGTGCACGAGGTGTTGCAGGTGTGGCTGTGGTGCCTAGCTGCATCAGCAGGTGGCAGACAGGGAGACAGTCTTGTCTACATCCAGGGCTCTGTCCTGTGGGCCCTGGGTGGTTGACGGTCTGACATAGAAAAGACTGGTCTCACTGGGCCCCCTGGGATGAACCTAGAGCCACGGCAGAGCTGAGCAAGCTACCTATGGTGTATGAGATATGCCAAAAACAGTATCAGTAACAGACCTCATTCCCAATGAATGGAGATGTTACTGGAGCCTGCTCAGGCAAATCAATGAACAATGAGAAGACAAGTGACAAGTGACTCTTGTGCACAGTGACAGGCATCAAGGCAGCGTTTCTATTTCAAATGCCATAGGATTACATGACCATGCTGTGCTATGATGATTTACATGCTACACAGAATATTTTCTACCACTGGAAGAAAGCAAATGAAACAGGGAACTCCACATATAATGTTATCATACATAAAAGCCGGGAAATAAACACTACCCCCAAAGAGTTCATTTGAGGGGGAAAAGTACCCCTAAATTTCAACTATCTGTCACTCTTTCACTTCCACTGAAGCCTAAATCTGTACTTCACCACAGCATCTTAGCTCCCAGGACTCAGAATAATGAAGGAATTTCACCTCCCATTAAGTGAGCACCAACATTAGCAGATATTTAGCAAGTTATAGATCTTTCATTAATTATCATCATAGCATTGTTGAGCTGATATTTGGATTCCTGTTTCATTTATTAGGCAAGTAAATAAGCATTTCCTGGGCACCAACTAGTTACCAGGAGCTCTCAGCAGAGTTTCCAAAGAAGAGAAGGATGTGGACCTGACCTTATGAAACTAATACCCGGCATTTTTCAAAGAAGTAAGTGCCTGAGAAGGCAATAAATCATTTTTAACTGGTTGGATAAGTAAAAGGAAAATGTGGGCTCAACAGGGAATGGCTCAGGAACCAAAGAATAGGATGTTACGCTATAAAAGAATAAGAGGAGAGAGAAAAAAAATCTGATATGAAGTGAAACTCTTGATTCCCAATATGAAGCTCAAACTCTTGAATTTGAATTCTTTCTATTCACTTTCTACTATGCCAACTCACAGAGCCTTGAAAACTGCTTTTCTGCTGAACTCTCATGGAAACAAAGAACCAGAGACAGACTAGGAGCAGAGAAATCTTCCCCACAGTCCAATGTCATAAAAAGGAGGTGATCAGTAAGGTTGGGACAAGAACTGCCTTTTGGAGGTGTGGAGAGAGGGACCTGCATTCGAGATGGTAAAGGCTGGAAAGTTTGGGGACAGTTTGCCCTTGGAAACTATTACAATTCTTCAAGCACAAAGAGAGAATGTGCGAAATGCAGCCCCCTCTGGCTGTAGCAGTCAGAAAACCAAAAGAAAAAAAAGAAAAGAAAATTGTCTGTCATGTTATACTATTATAATAACATATTAAAGGGCACAAATAGGGTACTAATTAGCAATCATAAAAACTCGTCTCCAGATTGCTCATCTTCATATTTGGGCAGTAAAACTGCCATGTGCTCAGAAAAGTAAAATAACAGAGAGCAATTGCTGAGAGCTCAGTCAGTGGACCAGAGAGAAGCACCCAGAGTCATGGGAAACACCTACAGTCTTCAAGGACCCAGGCATTTAGGTGACTGCACAGGGAATTAAGATCGGCCAGTCCAGCCAGAGGCGAGTTCCTCTCCACTCAGCCAGGGACAATACAGGACCTTGCCAACTTCTGATTGATCATCTTCAAGTCACTCTTTTCTAGATGTGTTTCTGTTCATGGTCTCTCTCTGTATTTTATGCAGAAGGCTACTTCTGAAAAGTGAGACTGTTTTATTAGCATGCGGGCCAACGTTTAGCCTGTAGGTGAGATACCTTCATCAACAAAATCTTTTGTGATTAAATTCTATCATTCTTTCAGAGTCTGCTCAAATCTTAGAAAATAAGTTAGGTGTGCTTTCTAACTTTTATCCCCAATTTGTTCCCTGAGGATTTCCAGGGCAACATATAAGAAGAAATAAAAGAAGAATTCTTTCTTTATCAAGTTGTCTCTTAATTCAGATCCAGTAATCCAGACTTGGGGATCATGCTACTTGACTAAGCAGCTATGTATATCAGATCAACCAATCAATTTATCATTTTTAAATGACAACATGGAGTTGGCTTTTTTTTTTTTTTTGCTTTTTGGGTCACACCCGGCAATGCTCAGGGGTTACTCCTGGCTCTGCACTCAGGAATCTCTCCTGGTGGTGCTCGAGGGACCATATAGGATGCCGGGGATCGAACCGGGCCGGCATGGGCCGGCCGCGTTCAAGGCAAACACCCTAACCGCTGGGCTATCGCTCTGGCCCCCATGGAGTTGGCTTTTTTTTTTAAAAAAGAATTTGAACTTTTAAAATAAGGATATAAACTTACATGTCAGTTTTACATACCCTGTGTCATATGGCTTATAAAACTGAAGTTGGCAAATTCCTTTTACAATGACAAAGGATCAAACTGAAGGTAAAGCAGTGATGAAAATGAACTATACAACAGTTATTTTCAATCCATTTTACTTTCATTATAATATGATATTATATCATCTTTAGAGGCAGTGAAAAAACCTGGGAACATTATGTACCCATAAAAACAGCTTTACATTAAAGACATCCTCTCAATTTATTTAATTTCCTTGAGGTATCTGAGTAAGTATTATGGGGATCACTGGGTCCTTCTGTATGAACCACAACTGATATAACCCATCCAGTATGGCCATCTGGAAGAGTCCGACCTTTGTGCTTGTAACCAACACAAAGCACACCCATGAACTTCACTTGTTTCTATTACTTTTTGATGATTTTAAATATTCTCATCAATGTCTGATACTGGTTTTACCAGATTGGGATCAGAGATTAACAGCTGGTCCAACCTGCTCATATGTACTTTTGGATATCCACCCAACCCGGCTGTTTCAAGGTTTCTTATTATGAAACCTAAGGATTTGTTTTCTTAAGTGTCTTCTCAAAAGACAGTCATGAATCTCTAGTGGTGATAATTCTACTACATCTGGCATAGGCCAGGTATAATATCTGATTGTAGGAAGACCCCCCAAATCTCAAATTATAACATGGGTATAAAGTTCTTATCATAGTCTTTGACTCACTGGGCAATAATGGCCATATCATTTATATTCTATAGAAAACTATTTTCCCAAATAAAAATAATTGCAGACTTGGTGGGTTTTCCCTCCAAGCCATGCTAAAGGGTCACATAAAAAGAAGGCACTAAAATAGGCTGTGAATGCGTCCAAAGAAAAACTCTAATCCCAAGACATAATTGTTAACAAATGGTTTCTCATCTGTATATGGGTTAAAAGATTTTTCAAAAATATACATTCTTTGCTGCTCATTAAGAAGACACTAATTCTTCATGGGTTCATAAGCACATGCAGAACAGAGAATAATTTGCAGTGATTATACAATAAAATCCTAATGAGAGAACACACATTGGCTGAAAATGTGTGTTGTTCTTTCTTCCTTTCCTTTGTCAAAGATATTGTATTTGAATTTCCTTCTAACGGCATTAGTGCCTGTTTAATATTATCCCTCTCTTTCATGTGAAAACTTTCATTAGTATCCTAGGCAAAGCTTTAGGCTTTCAATGAAGAGGTTATTAAAAATAATTAATATCTAAATGGTGCTCAAAATACCACATTACAGCTAATCAACTGCATAGTCAAAAGGCACAGAGATGGAGACGATATTAAATACTAGAGAACCCAGCCTGGTACATTAGTAATTTTATTATTCCCAAGTACAAATTTAACTTCTTTGATAGGGCAAAGCCGGTAGGCTTTCAAAGGCCTCATTTTGTCTAAGCACATGATTTTCCTGTGAGGATTTCATATAGGGGAATCAGACAGGAATTTACGGTGGTCTCATAGATTGTGCCTACTTTTCACATTCCCCATAGGGCAGCCTTAAAAAAAGCTTTGTACAGGAGTGTGGGGATCTTCATCAGGATTTCTAGACAATCAAGACTTGGACTATAAAAGGTCTCCCATGAACTTCTTGATCTTCTCAGGAGAGATTCAAGGAAGTGTTGTCCTTAGGTTTCCTGAATGACAGATGCTGCCTTAGTTCTTTTCTTGTGCTGAAGATCATTCCTCAACTTCCCAAGGTGAAATGGTTACTTTAATCCACAGATAATGGGAACCATTTCAATAATTTTATCTTTTGTTACTTTGAAATAAGCCATATCAGTTAAAATATAATCACTCTAACTCAGCATTTCCCAAGCATGATCTTTAAAATACTGTTACCATACTCTTACACACTCTGCAAAAAAAGAAAAGAACAAGTAAAAAACAAAAATCCATAGTTCAAATTGTTTGAGGGATGCTTATTCCATTTCTTGTCATTTTTAAGTGACTAAAAATGGAGAGTTGGCTTTTGTGAAAAGAATTTTTAACTTTTTAAAATAAGGAAATAAACTTTAGGGAAAAGCTTAAGATCTAAGAATTTCCAAAATTAAGAATCATATTTAATTTGGAAGATTTTCCAAAGTTATTTGTCATAAACTTTGGTTCATCACCTCCACTTGACCCCCTTTTCAACTGATTTCCAGTCTAGAGAATATACTTTGTGAATTAAATTCATCCACATCTATATCTTGCATTAGGGTACTGCCATCAGTTTTAATGTGACTTAACAAATACATTTGGCAATTCTCCAGCCATGATAGTTACTCTTAAAAAGCAGTTCTCAAATTGGTAGGATCTGTGACACCCTTTCTAGATTTATACACTTTCAGAGATCTGAACATCTACAAGTTTAAAACTATTAATCTATTCGTGTGGTTATCCAGCTGACATAAAGCATGAACTCTATAGCAAATAACTCAGGAGTCATGAAGGTAAATGTGAGTAAGGTAAGGGTCCTGTCTTCAGAAAGAACACTATGATGAAGGCTTAGCTCTAGTAAACAAAATCACTGATTATAATAAAGGGGAAAACCACTACGTAAAAGGGGCAACTGAAAGCTGATAAAAGCTGAGGACTAAGGCTTCAGATGCAATGAAGAGTGCCTTTGTAGGCTGTTATCTTCCTTCATATCATAGAAGAGCCAAAACAAGAGAATCTGGAACTGAGAATTTCATGACTAGATAGAGCTTAGCTTATTTAGGCCATGTAATCTCTACACAGCTTGCCTGATGACAGGTATGGAGTGACTACTGTTTCAACCTCACCTTGACCAACCAAACTTTATTATATCACACATGAGTAGCTTTCTATTTGAGTAATCACATCAAAGGACATCAAACTAGAGATAATGCTTTTGCAACTCGCCTTAAGAAACAAAAGGTGTCTTACAACTACTTATTCAAATATATCTTAAAGTAAATTCATTTTACAGGACATGAAATAAAATACAGGTCCCTTGAAAAATTCTTTTAGTGAATTCTTTGGGGAGTAAGAAATCCACATACATTGTGATATGTCTGTTTAGATATTTCTGAATAGAACAGCTGTTTTGAAAGGGCTACTGAAAACATGGAGGAATGCTAAAAAGCAGACACATGAAAACTATTTTGTTCCTGAAATAAAATGAAATAAAGATTAAACATCCAAGTGAAAAATGCCTCTAACAAAATCGAATATGAAGTCATAGTCCCTTCTATAAGTGTATTTATTCAGGTCCATATCATGAGACACTTGAGTTTTATAAAGGCTCTGCCTACCTAGTAAAGGCCCTGTAATTTTCAAATTGAAAAATGGCAACATAGAGGAGATTAGTAGAGATAGATATCATGAGAAGCAATGTAGCAGACAGGTTGTGGTATTAGAATACAAAAAAGTAAATTTTTAGCCTTCTAAACAAACTGACAAATTGTACCCTGGAGTCCAATTTCAGTACCACTTTCCCAGAATAGTTTTATCCTGTTTATCTATGTCCTAATGTTTGTCTATGTACAGAAGGGTAGTCAATGTTATTAAAATAACCATCAATAAACTGAGAAATAGTGCAGGAGTTAAGGAACTTGACTTGCACGTTGCCTATCTCAGTTCAATCCTCAGCACTGCATATAGTTCCCTGAGACCCAGAAGGAATGAACTGTGAACACCATCAGGTATATACCAGTCCCCAATAATTGTAAAAAAAAATCTGGTGATTTTTATTTTGGTTAAATATAATTCAGGTCAGCGAGACTGATGGGTTCTTTTGGTAATTAACAACCTATTTAATAATTGTAAATTTAAAATAAGTGATAGTGGCCCAGTGTTAAAGTAATTAGGGGAGGATTATAAGCTAAGGCAGAATAAAGAGATTGTAAAGTAAGCTAGATTATGAAAAACAAGCCTTTGAAAAATAATGTTTCTTTTAGGGTGCTATAGATATACACAGAAACAAGGAATTATCTTTGTTATATTATTGGTGCCCGCTCTAGCAAATAGATGATGAGCGGGAAGATAGTGATAGATAGTGATGGAATTTGTCCACTTTTTTCTTAAGAGAAAAAATACCCAAAAACCATAATAAAATATCTCATTCCATAGATATATAACCCTTAAGTTGAAGAGGATAAGTTCTATAAGATCAAAACAAGTCAAAACAAAGACAGATAAAAACGAACTGCTTAATTATCAATATATTGCCAAAAGCAAATATTTTTGTTGTTCTGATTTTGTAATAATCAGATTGGTCAGAACACTCACTCTAAGATAAATCTACATGTGTTCCCAAACCTAGTGCTTTACTTAGGTCTGGGCTTATAAATGCCGGTGATATATGTATATATATATATATACACATATATATACATATACATATATATGTATATATATGTATATATATACAGAAAGTCAAACAAAACATGCTCTATTATAATGTTTGAGTGTCATAAAAACAATGATCCCTAAAAACATGAGACACTTAAGCTGGGGGTGGGAGCTACCTATAAACGCTCAGGGCTTACTATATTTGCTGCTGGGGATATAGCATTATAGCTGGACTAGAGCTGTTACCGACTGGATCCCACTCCCACGGGATGTCAAAAGATCACGTGGGGGCGGGGCGATAGCCCAGCGGGTAGGGCGTTTGCCATGCACCACGGCCGGCCCAGGCCGGCCAGTGTTAGATCCTCAGCATCCCATATGGTCCCCGGCACTGCTGGGAATAATTCCTGAGTGCAGAGCCAGGAGCAGCCCTGAGCATTGCTGGGTGTGACTCAAAAAACAAGCAAAAAAAAAGTCACGTGGCCGCCCACTTACAAGATGGTCAGACTTCTTCCTCAAGACCCTGAAGGAACAGTTTGCGACTCTTCATATTTCTGAATCAACCAGATGCCATTGGGCTACCTTGGCACGCGTGATAGGGTCCAATGGAAATGTTACTGGCGCCCGCTCGAGCAAATCGATGAATAACGGGATTCAAGTGTCAAGTGATTCTAGATTATATTTTTACTACAACCAACTAAAAAGAGACAAGTTTTATGGTTATTTTAATATTTTAAAATTAAAATATTAAGCTACAGAGGAATGTGATTCTTTGTCACACGATGATGCTGGCCTCTAAGTTTCAGAACTTTTATTACTGCCTCTCCTGAAATTGGATGTCATTTCTTTGTCATCTTTATTAGAAGCAGATATCCTGTTTTGTTATTTCTACTAAACAAAGTCAGATGTTCTGTGTCTGATTTGTAGAGTCTAAGTTTTTAAACTACAAGGAGTCTACCAAAGTAAGTATTTGATTCCTAACCAGGGGGAGATAGGACTCATTGTGTAGTAAAGTTCCAGTTTATAAAGATATGCTAAAGACATTATGCATCAAAAGATTCACAATTGTCTACCACTGTATTTTATTACTCTGTATACATTTCATTAAGTCATTTCAGAGAAATAATAGTGATGTATACCTCATTATTTCTAGAGGGACTGTAAATATATGTATTATTTATTATATAATATACTTTCTGTAACTGAGATCTATAATTCATAAAATGACAAACTATCTTACTAAATATTATTAAATAACAAAAAATACTGTGAGAATACTAATGTTTCCTTTTGATTACATCCTGGGATTATTTATAAAAAAAATTAATTCTTCTAGAATCCTAAGAAGTTGGACTGCACATAATGTAGCAAAACTGATTTCTTGAAAATGTATATGTAGACTGTGGAATTTTGCTCCCTCTAGATGAGTGGCAGAAAAATCCTTGTGTGATTCACTCTGTGGATAGAGCATTGTGCCTGTAAGCTTCCCTTGATAATAAAATGCAGCATTACATTAACAGCTTCCCAAAGAGATAGCAAGCCAGTCAAGAAATCTAACTTCAGGGCAGCAGCAATAATTGTACAGCAGGTAGGATGTTTCGCCTGCACACAGCCAACGTGGACTCGGTTCCAGCATCCCATATGGTCCCCTGAGCATTACTAGGAATAATTCCTGGGTGCAGAGCCAGGAGTAACCCTATGTAACGCCAGGTGTGACCCAAAAGGCCTAAATAAATAAGTAAATAAAACAAAAAAAAAAACTTAAAAATAGAAAGAAATCTAGCTGCTTCTCTTAGGTTCCACTTAAAGGCTCTAGGATAAAATGAAAGATTTCATTTGAAAAGAGCATCTGCTAATAAGAAACCTCAAATTATAGGTTTTTTTTCATTGTATGTTCATTATTTTCCAGATCATTGTAGGTAAGTTTTAAACCAACTAATAGTTTTAAATGGATAAACTAACAGATAAAATACACATTTTTCTATTTTTTAATTTGGGAGGTTTTTGGTGGAGGGGGCACAACCAACTGTGGGCTTGCTTCTGACTCTGTGCTCAGAGGTACCTACTCATGGCTCTCAGATTCCATATAGAGTGCCAGGAATCAGACCCATGTCGGCCACATGCAGGGCAAGCATTTAAAAACTTACTTCAGTCCCTAAATATGTATTTTTATGATCCTTATTCATAACACCGATTGCAGAAATAAAAATTATACACACAAATCCTGCTGGATTTTGAGATAAGTACAAGAGTATTACCCACCGCGGCAGAGCCTGGCAAGCTACCCGTGTTGTATTTGATATGCCAAATACCAGTAACAATTATAGACCTCATTCCCATGACCTGATGGAATGGTTTGAGGCTCTTTATGTTCCTGGAGCAAGCAATTGCCCTTGGGCTCTATTTGCATGAGGCAGGTCATATGGAGATGTTACTGGTGCCCGCTCGAGCAAATTGATGATGAAAGGGAAGACAGTGATACAGTGATATTAGATCATTATATTATAACCATTATATTATCCCTCCATATCAAAGATCATTACTGGCAGCACTTCAGGAGCTATCTATGGTGCCAGGGATTGAATTCAAGCAGCTTCATGCAAAACAAACATCTATCACTGTCCTTTCTTTCTAGCCCTAATTAGTCTTATTTTAAAAGTTAAATAATTTAGGGGATTGAAATGATAGTATATAATTGCCTTGTATGCTGACAACCCTAGTTCTATCCCTCATATGGACTCAGCACTGCAAAGAATGATCCCTGAGTGAAGAGTAAGGGGTAAGTCTGAGCAAAGCAGGGTGTGCACAGCCAATTTAGCACATTGTATTTTATCATTGTGTAAAGTTGATAGCCACATAGTCAACTGTTTTGGTCAGTTAGTGCCATCATTTTGGAACCACCACAAACTTTTTTTTTTGTTGTTTTTTATCCAGGTCAGTGCTCAGGATACTTATGTTATTCAGCAGTTTAAGGGCAATTCATCAGAAGAAAAAAAAAATCTGGCTGTAGAATTTAGAACTACATTTCTCCTTCCTATGAGACATATCACTTGTTTTAAATTTTTGTAATGTGAAGAACAATCTGAGAGATCATTCTATCTGCTGAATCATATTTGCTTACTGACCATCTCTTTCCCATTAGGATATCATCAGCATTATTAAAACAGAGAATCTGACTTTTTATTCTCAACTTTATCTTAAGCTCAGTGCCAATATAAAGATTCTGTACATAGTTTCAGTACAAATTTATTCATTTAGCACATATGAATAATTTTCTGAGAAAAGATGACTATATAAATGAACTATTAAGAGAAAAATGACATATGAAAAGAAATGTGAACTGTCCATTAGAATTGGTGAAAAGAATTTGCTAAATTTCTAAATTAACCATTGAACCTTATCACTTGTCTGAATCCTACATAAGATTAATCATTGAAATAATAAGGTGGGTAATTTTAACCAACATCAAATATAACTCAGAAATGAAATTAACAATTTGTTAGTATAAATCTATCTCATTCTTCCCATTCTTTTAATGAGTATAAAAGTTCATCTAGCTTTTTCATGACCAGAGACAATAAAAATAATTAAATGAAAATATAGTAAAATTATTACAATAATTCTCAATATATAATGATAGCCATTTCCAAATATGGTTCAGCAAATGTACTTGCCTGGGAAAAAATAATGTTTGTTTTTCTCTTTACAGCTTTTTTACGGGGGAAAATGAAGTATTAAAATATTTACTATCTATAGGCATTATCTAAGATAGTAATATAAGAGCCATCCCTAAAGAACTCAGAAAATAGTAGTGGAATGTCAGTTAAAAAACAAAACTAGGGACATTTTGAACTCTCAAATTGGCCTGTGTCCGCCTCAGGTACTCTCCCTGGGGTGTGCGGCTGGCCGGATGGGCGCCTGGGGTCGTGGTAGAGCCCCAAGCCTCAGCAGAAGGTGGAACTACAACCCCCAGAAGTTCGAGCGGAAGCGGAAGTAAACACATTTTGAACTCTCACACCGGCCTGTGCCGCCTCAGGTACTCTCCCTGGGGTGTGCAGGCGGGCACCTGGGGTCGTGGTAGAGCCCCAGGCCTCGGCAGAAGGTGGAACTACAACCCCAGAAGTCTGAGCGGAAGTGGAAGCGGACATTTTGAACTCTCACACCGGTCTGTGCCCACCTCAGGAATTCCCCCTGGGGTGTGCGGGTTGGCCGGGCAGGTGGCGCTCATGTGGCCACTTATTAATACAAATACTAGGAAATTCAACACCAAGGGAAGGTAATACCCTCAAGAAAAAAGAAACAGTACACTAGAGGAATCTATCCCTGAGCACCCGCAACACCATGGGGAAACAACGCAGATCCCCAGTTCGAAGAACAGATGAAGGAATCAACCCTGAAGACTCAAAAAAGAATGCAGATGTGCATGATCTCTCTTGACAATTAATTTAGAGAAGAAATTGGTAGGATGCTTAAGGAGCTCAACGAAAAAATGGAGCAGATGTCCAATAAAATACAGGAGAACATAAACGAAGCAGTTGAAAGGGCAGTCAATAAATTACGGGAGGAAATGAGAGCAGAAATGAGAACCATGCAAATAGCAATATCATCGCTTAAAAACTCAGTAGATGAAATGAAAAACACTATAGGGGCTCTCAACAGTAGGATGACAGCAGCAGAAGAGAGAATCAGTGAGACTGAAGATGAGCTGCAGAAAGCACTCAGAGAACTACATAAAATGGAAAAAGACCAAAAAATTGATCAGCAAAAGAACAGAGAACAATGGGATGAAGCCAGGCGGAACATAAAAATTATCGGAGTCCCAGAGGGACAGGAAAGTAACCCCAAGGAAATTAAAACAGTTAAAAACATCCTGGCTGAAAAGTTCCCGAGTTAAAGGATGAAGGCATCCAGATCCAAGAAGCCTGGCGCATACCAGCAAGAAGAGACCCCAATAGAAAGACCCCAAGACACATCCTAGTCAAAGTAATGGATGCCATAGACAGAGACATAATTCTTCAGGCAACAAGATCAAAGAAGGAAATTGTATACAAAGGAGCAACCATTCGACTTTCAGCAGACTTCTCAGAAGACACCCTCCAAGTCAGAAGGCAGTGGTGGGATATAGTAAAAAAAACTTAATGAAATGCATGCCTAAGCAAGAATTCTTTATCCGGCTAAACTCTCACTCAGATTTGAAGGACAGATATACAACTTCTTGGATAAACAACAGCTTAGGAACTTTTTAAAATCAAAACCAACCTTAAAAGAAGGACTGAAAGATCTACTATAAGACGAGACATAACCCAAAAGAACAACCAACCTATACAGAAAGATGGCACAAAATCCCATAACAATAATCTCTCTCAATGTCAATGGTCTAAATGCACCAGTTAAGAGACACAGAGTGGCAAGATGGATCAAAAAATTGAATCTGACATTCTGTTGCCTTCAAGAAACACACCTGAACAATCGGAGCAAAGACAGGCTCAAAATAAAAAGCTGGAAAACAATCCTTCACTCAAACAACCCATCCAAAAGGGCTGGGGTAGCCATACTGGTATCAGACAACATAGACTTCAGGCTAAAGAAGGTCAGAAGGGACAATGAAGGTCACTTCTTAATAGTCAAGGGATGCATATATCAGGAAGAAATCTCGATATTAAACATATATGCACCCAACGAGGGGCCAGCAAAATACCTAAAACAACTACTAATAGACTTCAAAGAAGACATTGCCAGCAACACAATTGTAGTTGGAGACTTCAACACTGCTCTATCAACCCTGGATAGATCAACAAGATTGAAACTTACCAAGGAAATACTGGCCCTAAAATAAGAGATGGGAGAAAGAGTGCTGGTAGACATATATAGGGCATTTCATCCCCCAAAACTGAATACACTTTCTTCTCCAGTGCACATGGAAGATACTCCAAAATAGATCACATGCTGAGCCATAAATCATACCTCCATAAAATCAAGAAGATAGAAATTGTGCCAAATATTTTTTCAGACCATGATGCACTGAAAATAGAAGTTAATTGTACACAAAAAAACGGAGACCAATACCAAGTACCTGGAAACTAAACAGCTCACTGCTGAACAACCAGCAAGTCATAAAAGAAATCAAAGAGGAAATCCAAAGATTCCTGGAAACAAATGAGACTGAAGACACGAACTACCAGAACTTGTGGGATACAGCAAAAGCAGTGTTAAGAGGCAAGTTCATAGCTCTTCAAGCATTCATCAGAAAAGAAGAAAAGGCCATCACAAACAGTCTGACCTCCCAACTTAAGATCTTAGAGAGTGATCAACAAAAGGAGCCCAACCCAAGCAGAAAGAAAGAAATAATAAAACTTAGAGCAGAAATCAATGAGATGGAATGTCAAAAAAACAATCCAGAAGATCAACGAAACCAAAAGCTGGTTCTTTGAAAAAATAAACAAGATTGACAAACCACTTGCAAGACTTGTAAGAAAAGGAAAAAGAGAGAACCCAAACAAATAGAATCAGAAATGAAAATGGGGACATCACAACAGAAACCACAGAAATTCAAAAGATCATCAGAGATTACTATGAGAGCCTGTATGCCACGAAACAAGAGAACCTAGAAGAAATGGACAAATTCCTGAATTCCTATAGCCTCCCAAGTCTGCAACAAGAAGATTTGGAATACCTCAACAAACCTATCTCCATCGAGGAGATGAAATCAGTAATCAAAAAGTCTCCCCAAACACAAAAGCCCAGGTCCAGATGGATTCACCAGTGAATTCTACAAAACCTTTAAAGAGGACCTACTCCCAATTCTTTTCAAACTCTTCCGATAAATTGAAGAAACAGAAACACTCCCAAATAGCTTTTACGAGGCACATATCACCCTGATACCCAAAGCAGACAGAGATGTCACAAAAAAGGAAAACTACAAACCAATCTCCCTGATGAATACAGATGCTAACATCTTCAACAAAATACTAGCAAATAGAATCCAAAGAGTCATCAAATAGATTACACACCATGACCAAGTGGGATTCATCCCGGGAATGCAAGGATGGTTCAACATCCGCAAGTCAATCAACATAATACATCATATCAACAAAAAGAAAAATAAAAACCATATGATCATATCAATAGATGCAGAGAAAGCATTTGACAAGATTCAACACCCGTTCATGATGAAAGCTCTCCGTAAAATGGGGATTGAAGGAACCTTCCTCAAAATAATCCAGGCCACCTACTACAAGCCCAAAGCAAGCATCATTCTCAATGGGGGAAAACTGAAAGCCTTCCCCTTAAGATCAGGGGACAAGACAAGGCTGCCCACTCTCACCACTTCTATTCAATATAGTACTGGAAGTACTTGCCATAGCAATCAGGGGAAGAAAAAAGACATTAAGGGCATCCGGATAGGAAGGGAAGAAGCCAAGTTCTCACTATTTGCAGATGACATGATATTATACCTGGAAAACCCGAAACTCTCTACCAAGAGGCTCCTAGAAATAATACATTCCTATAGCAGAGTAGCAGGGTACAAAATCAATACCCAAAAGTCAATGGCCTTCCTATATGCAAACAGCGAAAGAGAAGAAAGGGACATTAAAGAAACTATCCCATTCACAATTGTGCCGCAGAAGATCAAATACCTAGGAATCAGTTTGACAAAGAATGTAAAGGATCTCTACAAAGAAAACTACAAAACGTTACTTCAGGAAATAAAAAGAAGACCTGAAAAAATGGAGAAGCATTCCTTGCTCATGGATTGGAAGGATTAACATTATCAAAATGGTAATACTCCCTAGAGCTTTATACTGATTCAATGCGGTCCCTATAAAGATACCCATGATGTTCTTCAAAAGAAATTGAACAAACACTCCTGAAATTTGTATGGAATAATAAACCCCCACGAATAGCTAAAAGCAATCCTTGGGGAAAAGAAGATGGGAGGTATCACTTTCCCCAACCTCAAGCTCTACTACAGAGCAGTTGTAATTAAGACAGTCTGGTATTGGTATAGAGACAGACCAGTAGACCTATGGAATAGAACTGAATATCCTGAAACACACTCTCAAATATACAACCACTTAATCTTCGATAAAGGAGCAAAAAATATTAAGTGGAGCAAAGAAAGCCTCTTCAACAAATGGTGCTGGGAAAACTGGGCAGCTACGGGTAAAAAAATGAACTTAGACCTCCTTCTAATGCCATGCACAAAAGTCAGATCAAAATGGATTCTAGATCTCAACATCAGACATGAATCTATAAGGTACATCGAAGAAAACATAGGAGAAACGCTCTACAACATCAAAACTTAAAAGTATCTTTAAAGACGACACACCACTGACCAAAAAAATGGAAGCAAAGATAAACAAATGGGATTATATAAAATTGAAAAGCTTCTGCACCTCAAAAGAAACGGTGACTAAGATACAAAGAAAATCCACAGAGTGGGAAAGGATATTCACCCAATACCCATCTGACAAGGGGTTAATATCCAGGATATATCAGGCACTGGTAGCACTCCACAAGGAAAAAACAGCCAACCCCATCAAAAAATGGGGAGAAGAAATGAACAGAAGCTTCCAAAAAGAAGAAATTCGAATGGCCAAAAGGCATGTGAAAAGTGCTCTTCATCTTTAATCATCAGGGAGATGCAAATCCAAACAACAATGAGGTACCATCTCACCCCACAGAGACTGGCACACATCCAAAACAGCAAGAACAACCGGTGCTGGCATGGATGGGGGAAAAAGGGACTCTTATCCATTGTTGGTGGGAGTGCGACTGGTCCAGCCCTTTTGGAAAACAATATGGGCATTCCTCCAAAAACTAGACATTGAGCTCCCATTTGATCCAGCAATAGTACTCCTGGAAATATACACGAGTGACCAAAAAAACACATAGCAGAAACACTATCTGTACTTCTTTATTCATCTCTGCGCTATTCACTATAGCTAGAATCTGGAAACAACCTAAATGCCCGAGAACAGAGGACTGGCTAAAGAAACTGTGGTTCATCTATACTATGGAATACTATGCGGCTGTCAGAAAAGATGAAATTATGAAATTTACCTGCAAATGGATGGACATGGAGACTATCATGCTGAGTGAAATTAGTCAGAAGGAAAAGGACAGATATAGAATGACTGCATTCATTAATAGGATATAAATAGATACCAGTGTTTTACTAAATGTGGGGAAATGGTAATGGCAGATTAAAACTCACCATTGAATATACACAAAGAGACTTAAGTTTTAAACCCTAAATATCTGCAGGGCTAGCCACAATGTAAAAACAAGAGGGAGAGAGATGCAGAGACAGAGAGAGAGAGAGAGAGAGAGAAATAGAGGGCTACCTGCTGTTGAGGCAGCCTGGGAGTGGGGTGGGAGGGGTGGGGTACATTGGTGGTGGAAATGG
>JAJIBD010029032.1:0-28199 GCA_021461705.1 Cryptotis parvus
TCCCGACAGTGGGATATAATAAAAAAAAACTCAATGAAATGAATTCCTCAGCAAGAATTCTTTATCCGGCTAAACTCTCACTCAGATTTGAAGGACAGATATGTAACTTCTTGGATAAACAACAGCTTAGGAACTTTGTAAACGCAAAACAAACCTTAAAAAGAAGGACTACTTAAAAGGATCTACTCTAAGACGAGACAAAACCCAAAAGAACAACCAACCTATACAGAAAAAATGGCACAAAATCCCATGACAATAATCTCTCTCAATGTCAATGGTCTAAATGCACCAGTTAAGAGACACAGAGTGGAAAAATGGATAAAAAATTGAATCCGACATTCTATGCCTTCAAGAAACACACCTGAACACTCAGAGTAAAGACAGGCTCAAAATAAAAGGCTAGAAAACAATCCTTCACTCAAACAACCCATCCAAAAAGGCTGGGGTAGCCATACTGGTATCCAACAACATAGACTTCAGGCTGAAGAAGGTCAGAGGGACAGTGAGGGTCACTTCTTAATAGTCAAGGGATACATATATCAGGAATAAATCACGCTATTATACATATATGCACCCAACGAGGGGCCAGAAAAATACCTAAAACAACTACTAATATACTTCAAAGAAGACATTGACAGCAACACAATTGTAGTTGGAGACTTCCAACACTGCTCTGTCAACCCTGGATAGATCAACAATATTGAAACTTACCAAGGAAATACTGGCCCCCAAAAGAAGAGATGGAAGAAAGAGGGCTGGTAGATATATACAGGGCATTTCATCCCCAAAAAGCTGAATACACTTTCTTCTCCAGTGCACATGGAACAAACTCTAAAATAGATCACATGCTGAGCCTTAACTCATACCTCCATAAAATCAAGAAGATAGAAATTGTGCCAACTATTTTTTCAGACCATGAGGCACTGAAAATAGAAGTTAATTGTACACAAAAACGGAGACCAATACCAAATACCTGGAAACTAAACAGCTCACTGCTGAACAACCAGCAAGGCATAAAAGAAATCAAAGAGGAAATCCAAAGATTCCTGGAAACAAATGAGACTGAAGACACGAATTACCAGAACTTGTGGGATACAGTGAAAGCAGTATTAAGAGGCAAGTTCATAGCTCTTCAAGCATTCATCAGAAAAGAAGAAAAGGCCATCATAAACAGTCTGACTTCACAACTTAAGATCTTAGAGAGTGATCAAAAAAAGGAGCCAAACCCAAGCATAAAAAGAAAGAAATAATAAAACTTAGAGCAGAAACCAATGAGATGGAATGTGAATAAACAATCCAGAAATCAACGAAACCAAAAGCTGGTTCTTTGAAAAAAAATAAACAAGATTGACAAACCATTTCCAAGACTTGTAAGAAAAGGAAAAGAGAGAACCCAAATAAATAGAATCAGAAATGAAAACGGGGACATCACAACAGAAACCACCGAAATTCAAAAGATCATCAGAGATTACTCTGAGAGCCTGTACGCCACAAAACAAGAGAATCTAGAAGAAATGGACAAATTCCTTAATTCCTATAGCCTCCCAAGTCTGTAACAAGAAGATTAGGAATACCTCAACAAACCTGTCTCCATCGAGGAGATGGAATCGGTAATCAAAAGTCTCCCCAAACACAAAAGCCCAGGTCCAGATGGATTCACCAGTGAATTCTACCAAACCTTTAAAAAGGACCTACTTCCAATTCTTTTTAAGTTCTTCTGGCAAATTGAAGAAACAGAAACACTCCCAAATAGCTTTTATGAGGCACATATCACCCTGATACCCAAAGCAGACAGAGATGTAACAAAAAAGGAAAACTACAGACCAATCTCCCTGATGAACAAAGATGCCAAGATCTTCAACAAAATACTAGCAAATAGAATCCAAAGAGTCATCAAAAAGATTATACACCATGAACAAGTGGGATTCATCCCGGGAATGCAAGAATGGTTCAACATCTGCAAGTCAATCAACATAATATATCATATCAACAAAAAGAAAAATAAAAAACCATATGATCATATCAATAGATGCAGAGAAGGCATTTGACAAGATTCAACACCCGTTCATGATAAAAGGTCTCCGTAAAATGGGGATTGAAGGAACCTTCCTCAATATAGTTCAGGCCATCTACTACAAGCCCACAGTGAGCATTATTCTCAATGGGGAAAAACTGAAAATCTTCCCCTTAAGATCAGGTACAAGACAAGGCTGCCCACTCTCACTGCTTCTATTCAACATAGTACTGGAAACACTTGCTATAGCAATCAGGGAAAAAAAAAAGACATTAAGGGCATCCGGATAGGAAGCGAAGAAGTCAAGTTGTCACTATTTGCAGATGACATGATATACCTGGAAAACCCGAAACTCTCTACCAAGAGGCTCCTAGAAATAATACATTCCTATAGTAGAGTGGCAGGGTACAAAATCAATACCCAAAAGTCAATGGCCTTCCTATATGCAAACAGCGAAAGAGAAGAAAGGGACATTAAAGAAACTATCCCATTCACAATTGCACCGCAGAAAATCAAATACCTAGGAATCAGTTTGACAAAGAATGTAAAGGATCTCTACAAAGAAAACTAAAAAACATTACTTCAGGAAATAATAGTGGATCTGAGGAAATGGAGACATTCCCTGCTCATGGGTTGGAAGGGTTAACATTATCAAAATGGTAATACTCCCTAGAGCTTTATACAGATTCAGTGCGGTCCCTATAAAGATACCCATGATGTTCTTCAAAGAAATTGAACAAACACTCCTGAAATTTTATCGAATAATAAATCCCCACAAAAAGCTAAAGCAATCCTTGGGAAAAAGAAGATGGGAGGTATCAGTTTCCCCATCTTCAAGATCTACTACAGAGCAGTTGTAATTAAGACAGCATGGTATTGGTATAGAGACAGACCCATAGACCTATGGAATAGAACTGAATATCCTGAAACACATTCTCAAATATACAACCACTTAATCTTCGATAAAGGAGCAAAAAGTATTAAGTGGAGCAAAGAAAGCCTCTTCAACAAATGGTGCTGGGAAAACTGGGCAGCTATGTGTAAAAAATGAACTTAGACCTCCTTCTAATGCCATGCACAAAAGTCAGATCAAAATGGATCATAGATCTCAACATCAGACATGAATCTATAAGGTACATCGAAGAAAACATAGGAGAAACGGTCTACGGCATCGAAACTAAAAGTATTTTTAAAGACGACACACCACTGACCCAGCAAATGGAATCAAAGATAAACAAATGGGATTATATAAAATTGAAAAGCTTCTGCACCTCTAAAGAAACGGTGACCAAGATACAAAGACAATCCACAGAGTGGGAAAGGATATTCACCCAATACCCATCTGACAAGGGGTTAATATCCAGGATATATCAGGCACTGGTAGCACATCACAAGAAAAAACAGCCAACCCCATCAAAAAATGGGGAGAAGAAATGAACAGAAGCTTCCAAAAAGAAGAAATTTGAATGGCCAAAAGGCATATGAAAAAGTGTACTTCATCTTTAATCATCAGGGAGACGCAAATCAAAACAACAATAAGGTACCATCTCACACCACAGAGACTGGCACACATCCAAAATAGCAAGAACAACCGGGGCTGGCGTGGATGTGGGGAAAAAGGGACTTTCATCCACTGTTGGTGGTGGGAGTGCCGACTGGTCCAGCCCCTT
This sequence comes from Cryptotis parvus, assembly GCA_021461705.1. NCBI lineage: Eukaryota > Metazoa > Chordata > Mammalia > Eulipotyphla > Soricidae > Cryptotis > Cryptotis parvus. Next base: position 3,685 of record JAJIBD010029032.1, read on the forward strand.
TTGGAAAACAATATGGGCATTCCTCCAAAAACTAGATATTGAGCTCCCATTTGATCCAGCAATAGCACTCCTGGGAATATACCCGGAGACCAAAAAACACATAGCAGAAACACTATCTTTACTTCTTTATTCATCTCTGCGCTATTCACTATAGCTAGAATCTGGAAACAGGCCTGAATGCGCTAGCCCAGGCTGGCTAAAGAAGCGTTGTCCTTGCGCGCCTCCTAGTGCCGCGCCGCGGCTCGATCCCCGGCATCCCATATGGGTCCTCCGAGCACCGCCAGTAGTAATTCCTGAGTAGCAGAGCCAGGAGTAACCCCTGAGCATTGCCGGGTGTGACCAAAAAGCATGGCCCCCGAAAAAATATAAAAAAAATAGAATCTGGAAACATACCTAAATGCCCTAGAACAGAGGACTGACTAAAGAAACTGTGGTTCATCTACACTATGGAATATTATGCAGCTGTCAGAAGAGACGAAATTATGAAATTTACCTGCAAATGGATGGACATGGAGACTATCATGCTGAGTGAAATTTCAGAAGGAAAAGGACAGATATAGAATGACTGCATTCATTAATAGGATATAGATAGATACCAGTGTTTTGCTAAGTGTGGGACAAAAACTCACCATTGAATATACACAAAGAGACCTAAGTGACAAACTCTAAATATCTGCAGGGCTAGCCACAATATGTAAAAAGAAAAGAGAGAGAGAGAGAGAAAGAGAGAGAGAGAGGAATCGTGGCTACCTGCTATTGAGGCAGCGTGGTGGTGGGCGGGAGGGGGTGGGATACATTGGTGGTGAAATGGGGCACTGGTGGAGGGATGGGTGCTGGAATTCTGTATTACCAAGAACCAATTATGAACACCTTTGTAATTGTATGTCTCATGGTGGTATAATAAAAAAATTAAAAATAAAAAAAGGTCATGATTTTTAAAAATGGAACAATAAAATGTGCCTTTTAAAAGTGGTTTATTCTTGACAATCATCTAGTCCGTTCGCTTTTGAAAAATTCTTTCTTACTGCTAATTTTGTTTTCCATTTTGTGCTGCAGAACCTGCATTTTAAACTTACTTTTGTTATGCAGCTCAGCTCCTTATGTCCTGCTGACTATTAGATAGTACAACTAGAGGGAAAAAAGTGAGAGAGCACTAAAATGTCTAGGATTCTTATGTGGTTCTAGGTAAAATCACATATCTCATAATGAATTCCTACCTGAAGATTGAGAAGTCTCATTTATAAACTTTTGCTCTCTCTTACATTTTTCATATCTTCACCTCAAATAAAATTTGCTAATTGTTATTAAGCCAAATTAATGATCTTTTTGTAGATTCCAATTTTCCCTAGATCTTGAAACAAATACACTGCTATCCTGCCAAAACAATCTCTTGAGAAGATGTATTTTTTTCAGGAAAAAGAAAAGTGAAAGAAGGAAATTTAATTTAATTTTATTTTGGCTTGGTTTAAAATAGAGTCTTTAGTCTGATTTTCTTTGATACTAGGTGACTGTTCCAACTCACTACAATCAATGTTTGAAACAACAACAGTGCTGTAGATTACGTGGCTAAACATTGCAATTTTAGTCAATGGTTACAAAACCAAGATTTTCCATCCTATTTTCTGTTTATCCTAGGACAAAGGTTTTCAATTGTATCTAATTTTAGAATTTTAGATCCTCCTTCAGTCTAGTATGATCTATTAGATATGTTAAAGAAAAACTAAAACATAGTCACAGACTGCCTAATGTAAGCTTTTGAACATGTGCTATAGGAGCTAAAAGCACAGGAAATCACAGTAGTCTTGAGAATTCAGGGGAAGCTTTTATGAAGGGATGCAGGACAAATAGGATTTAAGAGAAAGTCAGAGAGCAGGAGGCTGTCTAGGTAGAAGGCATTGGTGGGGGTGGGAGGGGACAGAGATGGAAAGGAACATAGGCATAGCAATGGTTAGAAGGCAGTAATTAGAGTCAAGGTCTGAGTTCAGTAATGGAAGGTGAGATTGGAAATATGGGGTAGAATAAACGGTGGTAGATCTAGAATATTCTTAGTTCAGGGAGTTTGGAGTTGTGTGGAGTGGAGGAAGCTATATATAGGCAGGAGCAAAGGATACTAAATTTAAACCCATTTTCTATTTTGTTCTCAGTAAACAAAAGATTGCTATTAATTTTTGTCTTCCATATACTGAAATTTTAATTTATCTGACATTTATTATTAAATTGTGCCCTCTTCCTGGAATTTGATCATCTCCAAATCTGTAACCCATTCTTTCACAGGAACATTCATCGCAGTCAGAGCCTTGAGAAGACAATACAGCCTTTGTTTTACTTCTGGAGAAGTTCAGGTAAGAAAATATAACTCAACTGTTAGTTATTAAGCTGACTCAACATTTTAATGGCTGTGAGACATGAGCTATAGGCTCCTGTTGCCTGATATTTGATTTCATTTCTAGAATTCCTAGAAAAAGGATTATTATTTATTATTATTATTATTATTATTATTTCATTATTATTATCATCATCATCATCATCATTATTACTAGAGGGGATTGGACTCTATGGGGAGCAACAAATTTGGATTTTACTTGTTTCAAAAAATTTATTTATTTTTTTCTACCATGGTTTACAAAGTTGTTTAGGATGATTTGTTACAGGCATTCAATATTCCAACACCAATTCCACCACTACTGTCACCTTTCCTCCACCATTTTCTCCATTTTCCTAAAAAACCTTCAAGCCTGCCTCCATAGCAAGCCTATAATAATTTATTTTATATTGTTTGTTATTACTAAAGTGGCTAATGGAATGATCAAAAAATGTTTCAGTGAAAGAAAATTTGTGAAAATTTTTCTATCTCACCATGAGGATACTAAGTCCATGACTGAGGGTTTTAAGCTGTTGTACTGATTGACTTTTCTGTGTTAATTTTTTTTTTTACTCAGCTTAGTTGACTTCTATGTTACTTCAGCATTCAATCTGGTGTGCTCCTACTGGGATATTAGTATTGTAGAGTTTGGAGATGAAAACTCCAAAATGTTTAGCTGGGCAGAAAATCCAGAATACTTAATTGGGTAGCCTGACCAGAGGCACAGTGGCAGCTGTTGGTGTGTGTGTGTGTGTGTGTGTGTGTGTGTGTGTGTGTGTGTGTGTGTGTCTGTGTGGTTGTTGGGACTTGACCCGTTTCCCTCTTGGGATGGCCAGGGAGATCTTAGCTGGGACTGGTTAATATCCTAGAAATTTTTGTGACTAGTTTATCTCTTTTAAGATTTATTTATGTGTCTCTGGAACAGGGCTGGTAGATGACTTGCATGATGGTGGTTGGACATGTGTGGGCTGCCAGGACTTCTGAGAGTATGGAGAGGTGGAGGGAGGTCACCCATCCCAACTCCAAGAAGGCTGTGATTTTTTGTTTGTTTAATCTTGGGCGACATCTGGCAGTACTCAGGGCTTGCTCCTGGTTCTGTGCTTAGGTATCACTTCTAATGGTGTTTGGAGGACCATATTAGATCCTGGGGATCAAACCCAGATTGACTGTGACACGGCAAGTGTCACATGTATGATGTACTCAGAACTAAGGTCTGTTTTTTTAAAAGCCTCCTAGAGAGATCACTATCACACTAATCACTATCTTCCCATTGATCATCTATTTGATAGAGCGGGCACCATAGCTCCATATGTCCTGTCTCATGCTAGTAGAACCCAAAGGCATCCGCTTGCTCCTAGGAACATATAGAGCCTCAAGCCATTATATTAGATCATAGGAATGACCTAATATAAATGTTACTGGTATTTGGCATATCAAATACGACACGGAGCAGCTTGCCAAGCTTGCCGTGCGGGTGGCATACTCTTGTAGTCACCTCTAAATAAAGCAATTATTGATGAACCGCGTGTCTGCTTGGGGGCTGCGAGCTGGGCTGTGATAGTCTGGTCTGCTGGGTGGAGTTGTGACGAGAAAGCAGTCCGGATGTGGAAAATGGCAGCCCCCATAGAGTGGCGGGAGGTCGTCTTGCTTGTTGTGAGGCTCTGCTGGGGTGGCAGGCCCAGGGCTAGAACCCGCCATGCCTCCCGGGTGCCTCAGCAGCTGGGCACAGGGAGAGCAAGTAGCAGCTTTGCCCCATGTCTGAGAGTCTCTGGTTCCTACTGGTAGAATGAACCTTGGCTTAAATAAGATTAGCTGCGGAGTGGGCAAAACAACAAAACTCCCAGATTAGCTAAACATGTCCTCCAACAGAGTTGTAATGAGAAGGAAGTCGGATGTGGAAAATGGCAGCCCCCATGGAGTCGGGGGTGGGGGTCGTCTGGCTTGTTGTGAGGCTCTGCCGGGTGGCAGGCCAGGTCTAGAACCCGCCATGCCTCCAGGGCACCTCATGAGCGGCTGGGCACAGGGAGAGCAAGTAGCAGCTCTGATACTCATAAAACTCAGATGGTCCTACAGAGAACTGCTTGTATGTCAGAAGAACTATAAAACTCAGATGGTCCCACAGAAAACTGCTTATATGTCAGAAGAATGGAATTATCTGTGGGTGGTTGTTTATGAGAAGGGGGCAGGAAAACAACATCATACACTATTTTGGACCTCTGAGAGTGATTCAATGTTGAAAACCACAGATATAAGCTATCTTCTGATCTCAGCTTGAGAAAACTCCTCTTTTATTTTGACCAGCCTAGTCCAACCAGGTCACTTCATCCTGTAATCATGGTTTTACAAAGCTCTCCTTTCATTTACACTAAAGGATAATCTCTACTGTTGGCCACAAAAAAAAAAGTAACAGGATATGATGTAGGCTGGATGGGGGCATAACTATGATGTAGAAGCTTCTTAGTGTCAAAATGGGATACTTTCTGGACTCTGTGTTGCCCCTTGTCACTGAATCTCATAGTCTAAGATCCCTGAAAAATGTTAACCCTTCTCCTTTTGTTGTAAGGGTATAATCTGTTTTTGTAATCTGGTAGTGTTGAATCTTAAGAAATTTAAAATACTGCATTAGGACTGGAGAGATAGTAAAGGGATTAGGGCACTTGCCTTGCATGTGGCTGTCCCCAGTTTGATCATCAGCACCTCATATGCTCCAACGAGCAAAGAGTGATCCCCAGTGTAATCTCCAAGCTAGCAAAGAATGATCCCTGAGTGCAGAGACAGGAGTATGGCCTGAGCACTGCCTAGTGTTGCTCGAAAAACAAACTCCAAAACAAATACTCCCCCAAAAAACACAGCTCCAAACAAAAAGCTTTTGAAGATAATAAAAGAAAGTAGATATGAATCTATCACTGTCACTGTATCACTGTCTTCCCGTTCATCATCGATTTGCTCGAGCGGGCCCCAGTAACATCTCCATATGTCCTGTCTCATGCTAGTAGAGCCCAAGGCATCTGCTTGCTCCAGGAACATAAGAGCCTCAATCCATTCCGGAATGAGGTACATAATTGTTACTGGTATTTGGCATATATATCAAATACAACACGGGTAGCTTGCCAGGCTCTGCCGTGCAGGTAGCATACTCTTGTAGGCATCTCTAAGTCCAGCATTTATTGATGAACCGCGACGACCGCAAGTGGCCGCGAACCGGGCGCTGATAGGCTGATCTGCTGGGTGGAGGTCTGAGGAGAGAGAAGTCCGGATGTGGAAAATGGAGGCCTTCATGGAGTGGGGGGTCGTCTGGCTTGTTGCAAGGCTCTGCTGGGATGGTGGACCAGGGCTAGAACCCACCATCCCTCCCGGGCGCCTCGTGGGCGGCTGGTCACAGGGAGAGCCAGTAGCAGCTCTGCCCCATGTCTGGGAGTCTCTATGAATCTATATAGCATATATATTCAGAGACATATGTTTTATTTGTTTTTCTCTCCATGATATGTGTGCATTTTGTATGTCTTGGATTAGAGTTGTGTATTAATAATTTAGGCACAATTTACCAAATGATTAATGACAATTATCTCAGCTCAAATTCTGGTGTGTGTTTGTTTGTGTGGGTGTGTGAGTGAGTGTGTGTGTGTAAGTCAGGGGAATAAATTGATTCATGTACTTTTCAAATTGCCTCATTAGTTTATAGGCACAATTCTTGCAGTTCCTTATAGCTCCTTGTGATAAGGTTGAAATACTTAAAAGCTCAGATAAAACTTGTTGAACCTGTGTGAAGACAGACCTTCATTTATCCACTCCTTAAATATGAGTGATTATTGTAGAGGCCTCCTAATCACTCTTTTCCTGACTACATGCTGTCTGGAAGGAAAAAAAATCCATCTGTACCTTTGACTACTATTGACAAAATAAGCAAGTATATCACAGGTTGTTGTTACTCTTCCTAGTTATGATCGAGGTTAACATTGCTTAGCAGTCCTCTACTCATTACTACTCAGCCTTGATTTCTTGGCTTCATCGTTCTTCTGAATCTGTGTCTATGGTATAACACTATAAATTGATTACAAATGGCATCAGATCAACTCTTAAGCCCACACAGATCTTTTGACCCACAATATGCCAGCTTTTATATCTAATTCAGACATCCTCTGAGCTATGCATCTGGATATCTGATAACTCCTATGTCAGAGGTTACTCCAATTTCATTCCATTTAAACCTGAAAAATCTCATTTCACGCCCATACTCCTCAGCCTTCAACTCACTATCTACTATTCAATTACTCACAGAAGACTGTACTTGAATTTTACTCCTACACCTGCTGTCACTACTAAAACTGCACTACTTTTGGTACTTGCAAAGCCTATTTGCTGGTATCTGTAGCATCATTATCCACATTCTGTAAGAGGAATTTCCCTCTAAACCACAAATCTACCAATCCTCAAAATCCCCAGCCCCCATTAACTCTCCCAATCCTCTGGTAAGTTGTGTGTGTGTGTGTGTGTGTGTGTGTGACATCCAGCAATGCTCAGGGGTTCCTCCTGGCTCTTTGCTCAGGAATTACTGCTGGCAGTGCTTGGGGGGACATTATGGGATGCTGGAGATTAAACCTGGGTTGGCTGTGTGCAAGGCAAGTGCCCAACTGGCTGTGCTGTCACTCTGGTCATTGGTAAAAATTTTTAAAAGGGCAGTATTGGCTTATTTTATTAATCAGATATGTATTGATCTTTTGATTTTTTTTACTATGTAAGGTTTTATTGAATGAATGGGAGGGCACCTTGCATTGAATTGTCTGAATGCAAGTTGTCCTCCCAATGGAAAAACCAGCAGGACAGTTCTACTGTTCAAGAAGGGAGACATCACGACATTGGCAACTATCGCTCCATCTGCCTATTGTCTGTCATCTACAAGCTGTTCACTCGAGTCATCCTGAACAGGATTGGCAGAACATTAGATGAAGGAAAACCATGCAAGCAGGCTGGCTTCTGAAAAGGATTCAGCACAATCGACCATATCCACATGGTAATCAAGCTCATAGAGGTTTGTAGGAAGTTCAGATGCCGTTCTGTCTCACGTTCATTGATTTAAAGAAAGCCTTTGATTCTGTGGAGACTGAAGCAGTCATCGAAGCCCTAGCCAAACAGGGTGTTCAGACCCAATACATCAAGATGCATCGTGAGCTGTATTACGGATTCACCACCAGGATCTCACCATTCTACAGGGAAGTGATCATTGATGTCAAAAGAGGGGTTTGACATGGTAATACCATTTCACCAAAACTCTTCAGCACCACCCTCGAGAGTATCATGTGACAATTAGAATGGGAAGGAATGGGAGTGAAGATAGATGGTCAGCAACTACACCACCTCCGCTTTGCTGATGACATAGTTCTAATAACACCAAACATTAGCCAAGTGGCACAAATGCTGGCTGATTTTGACTGAGAATGTGGAAAGATAGGTCTACAGCTGAATCTCAACAAAACTATGTTCATGAGAAATGATCTAGTTCCAGAGGCCCCATTCACTCTCAATGGAACAAACATCTCTGAATACAGCAGTTATGTGTACCTAGGTCGAGAAGTCAACATGATGAACGACCTAAAACCTGAGCTGCACAGGAGGAAGAGAGCGGCATGGCATGCCTTCAAAAGCATCAAAGAAATAGCAAAAAAGACAAAGAACCTCCAGCTCTGGGCACATCTCTTCGACTCCACCATTCTCCCGCATTAACACACGCCTCAGAGACCTGGGCCCTAGGAAAGCAGGATGATAACGCTATTCGGGTCTCCTAAAAGAGGAATTGAAAGAGCTATGCTTGGAATATCACGCCTCACTCAAGTGAGTGAAGGAATCCGGAGTTCCAACCTCCGTTGCTGTTCCAAATTCAGGGACGCTGTCTTGTTTGCCAAGGCATGGAAAATCATATGGGCTGGACATGTAATGTGATTTGGAGACAACCGCTGGACTAGAGCCATTACTGACTGGATCCCACGGGATGTCAAAAGATCACGTGGCCGCTACCTACAAGATGGTCAGACTTCTTCGTCAAGACCCTAAACAAACGGTTTGAGGCTCTTCGTATTCCTGAAGCAAGTAGTTGCCATTGGGATAAACTGGCACGTGACATGGTCAAATGGAAATGTTACTGGTGCCTGATTGAGCAAATCGATGAATAACAGGATGTCAAGTGATCAAGTTTTTATTATTAATTTTGTTAATTTTCCAATATTAAGATTTTAAATTTAGTAGTCAGATCATTTGTTTACAGCTTAATGTTTTCTATTTAGAATTTTTTCCTGTATATTGCTTCGATCACAAATTGGGCTCCTTGTCATTGAGCTCTAACTTGTTTAAACTTTTAGTTTTCATTTATGACCTTTTTCAGATACTACTATGTAAAGATGTCTAACAATCTGCAGATGAATGTACTATATTTTTGCTCATCTTTGGTTTCAATTTTTTGTTGTACATAAAAGTTAGTAGAATATGGGGCTGGAATGATAGTACAGCAGATAGGCATTTGCCTTGCTTGAGGCTGACCCAGGTTCAAACCCCGGCATCTCACATCATATTCTGAACATTCGTTGCCAGGAGTAATCTCTGAACATCACCAGATGTGATCCAAAACAGGAAAAAGAAAGAGAAAAAATATGACTAAACTAAATTTTACATTTTGAAATTTGAGTCATGTCAACTTATACATAGTCAACATTTATTAATATTTCATGGAATAACGAAACAATGCTTTTCTTATTACTAAAATACTGTTTGTTTTTCACACATATTAGGTGAAACATATTAATCGTGATATAGAGATATTCTTTTTTGTTTGTTTTTTGTTATGGGCTATACCCCTCAGTGCTCAAGTGCTTTATCCCCTGTGTGATGAGGTGACCCAAAGTTAGCAGAAAAGCAGGTGCTTATTCAAAGACAGCTGGGAAATAGGAGACATTCCAAGAGAGTGGGGCATAATGATTGTGGAACAACCTACGTTTATAGCTGCCCACCAGAAAGTTTTTTAACTGTTCAAGGCTAACTGAAAATGTCTAGCTAACTGAAAAATTTGTTTGCCTGCTTTAGCTAATGAGAAAGTTGATTGATGCAGCAAAGCAGAATGTGATAAGGATTGTTTAAACCTTCTTGAACTCAGGCTCAGGGATGTTCAGTGCACTAAGGCCCTTGCTTTCAGGTTTGGCAGCCCCTGCAGCCAAGCTTTGTGTGACAAGTTGTGTGACAACTGTGTTTGAGAATTCTTGTATAATCACTCACCCTGCAACACCAGTGCCCAGGGGTCACTCCTAGTAATGCTCAGGGGACCATATCTAGTTCCGGAGATCAAACCTGGGTTAGCAGCATGCTGAGCAGGCACCTTGCCTCCTGTTCTAGCTCTTGCAGCCCCAACATATTCTCTGAGAAAGTTTATTAGATGATGATAAGTAAGGACAGGTAGAAGATATTTAGAAGCATGTATTTCCTAAACATCTTGTACTTTCTAATCAGATTGTAGCTATGTATGTAGTTCTAGTTCAGAATGTCATAAAAAGTATGATAGTGCTTCTTTGTTTTCCTAGAATACTCTTTGCACATAAAAAATTTAATGTTAATCTGATTTTGTTTCCTTATCAGGGTACTCTTTGTCTCTCCAAAGCAGTGTAGAATAGTCTCCTAGGACAAAAAGTCATGTTTGGTTTTTAAAATTAGTATTTTATATTGATGATACTATAAAATCTTTTTACCATACTATCATTTTTTTCATTTCTTTCCCTCAGTTGTCTTATTTGTGTGTTGTTTCTTTTTTTTAAAATTCCTGCGACATAGATGCTATATCATTTAGATCTCTTCCTCATTGTTTCCTTATACTTACAGCTGTTTTTATTTTTCTGCATCAGATGGAAGCAGAATCCCTGGCCTCATCCAACTGAGTTTGACTCTTTGGCTATGTAAATTTTTCTAGTTGAATGATTAATAGGTGGTAATCATATGTTTAATTAGACACTTTTAAGAGAAGTAATCCTTTCTTTTTTTTTCAGTGAAGTAAAATAGATTTTATTGAGGAGGTTTTTGGAGAGGGAAGGGGGAGAGAAAGTAAGAGAGAGTAACGCAGCTCAAGAGAGAACGCGGGCTACTCCAAAGATGGAGAGCGAGTAAAAGAGAGAGTACACATCTCAAGAGGGGGAGATGCGGGCAACACACTTGCTCAGGCACCACATGTGCTCGGCCAAAGGTAAAAAACCCATCCTTACAAATCAAGTGATTATGTCTATTTTGCAGTTTTATTTAATTTCCAGTTTGTATTTTTCTGTCATTTGTTATGAGTCCCTCCTTTTCCTGAAGATTAATTCTTTTACTTATTGGGTTTAGAATGACTTTTTAAATTTATATTTATTGTTTGTTTGTTTGTTTTCAAGAGTAATTACCCATTCTCGTTTTCTGGTCCCAATTGTGGTTGTGCGGAGCCAGAATGATAGTACAGCAGGTAGGGCACTTGCCTACTTGAGTTTAATCCCCAACACCCTGAGCACTTCCAGAAGTGATCCCTGAGTACAGAGCCAGGAGCAGCACCTGAGCACAGTCAGGTATGCCCCTAAACCAGCCAAACCAAAGCAATTTTAGATGTGAAAGCTAGTCAAATGAAACTCTCTGCTCAGTAACTCTTAAATAGCCCTGACCATAGAAGATTCTGTTCCAGCAGTTTGCATAGGGAGGTGCTGGTTGTCCCAGGTCCTCCGGGAACCGTAGAGAAAAAATACTACTTTGCTTCTCCAGTCTTAGCTACTCTGGAATTTCCTGTGTCTCAATTTGGAAAACTTCCCTCAGATCTTGACTTTGCAGACTGTCAAGCATCTGTAGCTTTAAGAAATAACCACTCCCTTTGCTACAACAGGATTGTGGGCGGGTAATGATGTAAATGTTTTGTCATCTTTAATTAATCATCTCACCCAATGTCTTCATCTTGATCTTTCCCCTAGTTCTGAATGTTTTTGCTCTTGGGATTATTTTAGGGCATAGTTTGGAAAACACACACACACACACACACACACACAAATTGACCTTCTATGTGAGACTGACACTTCATTAGTTCCATGAGGTTTTTACTTTTCAGTCTGCTCTGAGTTGTCTTATGTACATCCTCCAGAAGTCTGTTGGAGGTAAATCTTTCAGATTTCCACTCTGATAAGGTTTATTGTTTTTTGTATGCACATATGTTTTCCTCAATTTTGATGGATTTTTTTTCTGAGAGGGAAGTCTTTTTTACTTAACCAACTTGAATTGAAAAGTCAACTTCCTTTAAGCCTTTATGGACAAGCCTTGTCCATTTTATTTCCACTGTTGAAGAAATTTCTTGTATCACTTGTATCACTTGTCTTCCCGTCGTTCATCGATTTGCTGGAGCAGGCAGCAGTAACATCTCTATATGTCCTGTTGCAAGCAAGTGTAGCACAAGGGCGTCTGATTGCTCCAGAAACAGAAAGAGCCTCAAACCATTCATTCAGGTCATGGGAATGAGGTCTATAATTGTTAATGGTTTTTGGCATATCAAATATGACATGGGTATCTTCCAGGCTCTGCTGTGTGGGTGGGATACTCTCAGTAGTAGGCTCTCAGTTTGTACATTTACCAATGAACTGCAATGGGGAGAGTTTGGCTTTTCTCTTGGGTGGAGCTCTGATCGGCTGTGGAGTCCGGATGTTAAAAATGATTGCCATCATGGTGTGGGGGTTCTTCTGGATTCTTGCAAGGCTCTATTGGGATGGTGGGCTAGGGCTAGAACTTGCCTTCCCTCCCAGACACCTGATGATCAGCCAAGCACAGGGAGAGCTGGTAGCTCTGTCCCGTGCATCTGTGTCTCTGGTTCAAGCATACCTGGGCTTGAAATAGGCTTCACTGAAGAGTGGGACTCTGACAAGCAGGGCTGAAGAAAGAGTTGAAGAAATTTAAAACAAATATCTCAGTGTCAGGAGAGGAGAATTCTGGCCCATGTCCTGAAACCTCTTCTTAGTTCATGATTAAATGGAATTCCTTTCTGAGGCACATCTTGAATGTCTTCTGTTGGATAATTTTGGAGCTACCTTATGCTACACCCCTTGAAAATAAAATGATAAAGTCTTAAATTCTGCTCATGTGTCTCAACATGTACTTCAAATTTGTCATGGGGAAAATTTAAGACCTTCATCCAATAAGGGCTTCTGGTTGTTTATCTTTTCACCCCAGATTCTTCAGGAAAGTTAAATAGATTATGTCCCTTCCAATTCTGGTGTGTTGAACTCTTTTCACTTAGGCTTTTACTGTCACTGTCACTGTGTTCCCGTTCATCATCAATTTGCTTGAGCAGGTCCCAGTAACATCTCCATACATCCTGTCTCATGCTAGTAGAGCCCAAGGGCATCTGCTTGCTCCAGGAACATAAAGAGCCTCAATCCATTCCGGAATGAGGTCTATAATTGTTACTGGTATTTGGCATATCAAATACAACACGGGTAGCTTGCCAGGCTCTGCCGTGCAGGTAGCATACTCTTGTAGTTATCTCTAAGTCCAGCATTTATTGATGAACCGCGGCTGCAAGCGACCACGCGAGCCAGGCTGTTACAGGCTGGTCTGCTGGGTGGAGTTCTGATGAGAGAGAAGTCCGGATGTGGAAAATGGAGGCCCCTCATGGAGAGGGGGTCGTCTGGCTTGTTGCAAGGCTCTGCTGTGGTGGCAGGCCAGGGCTAGAACCCGCCATCCCTCCTGGGTGCCTCGTGAGTGGCTGGGCACAGGGAGAGCAAGTAGCAGCTCTGCCCCATGTCTGTGAGTCTCTGGCCCAGCATACCTGAGCAGGCTTTTACACTGATTTTTTTTATTTGATCCTTTCACATTTATGCTATAGATACGAAATCATTGTCCTTGCTTAACACCTGAAGTAATTGATTCCGACAGATTATTTGCCAAATTATACAAATAAAAACTTGGGAAGCCAGTCATCAGACTCCCAATATTTTTCCTTTGAGTGTACCTCATGTGGATTTCTCCAGTGATAGAGCTGACTATCCCTGGAGTGCCCATAGACTAAACCTAATTTTATTCTAGATATATATCCTGAGACTAGATGGAAATTAAACTAGGCTATAGGGATTGGATGAAATATTCACTGAGAATAATGGGATTGGGGGCCAGAGCGATAGCACAGTAGGTAAGATGTTTGCCTTGGACACGACTGAACCGGGTTTGATTCCCAGCATCCCATATGGTCCCCTGAGCACCGTGAGGAGTAACTCCTGAGCGCAGAGCCAGGAGTAACCTCTGAGCATTGCCATGTGTGACCCAAAAGACCAAAAAAATAAGAGAGAATAATGGGCTTGTTTATAATAGATTCAGTTTTACTGTTATTTAATTAAAATTTTATTTGGTTTTCCATTAATCTTTACTTGTCTATTTATTATTTTAAAGATTCTCCCAGTTGGTGCTTAGGAAGAACTGGAATTACTTCCTGTGATTCTTGGCCAACCAAGTAGGTGGTTGAGCACAATCATCTGAGGATGTGGTGCTGCTCAGGTCACTTGGTGCTAGGGATTATCTAACCCATACTTGCAATGCTGTGTTGGGTGTTGGATGGGTGCTCCAGGGAAATACCCAACAGTGCTCAGGGTCCCTCAGGATTATAGTCACGGATGCCTGATGCTCAGGGGACCATATAGTGTTGGACCATATAGTGTTGAAAACCAAGATCAGACACATACAAAGGACTACCCACATTTTGTCCTCAGGGGGTAACAACTCTGTGGTGTGATGTTAAGTTCTAGAGCTTATCTAATGATCAAGGCAAGACAAGACATTCTGAGACCACATCCTTGCTCTGCTTTTACCTCATCCCTAACTTGCTTTCCTCTCCACTTTACAGGCTTTCCCTGAAGTAGTCCCTAAATGGTTCACAAGGGTGGGAGAAATAGTATAGCAGGTAGGTCTCTTGCCTTGCATGCACTAGACATATGTTCAGTCCCTGGCACTACATGGGGTCCCTTAAACAGGACCAGGAGTCATCCTTGAGAACAGAGCTAAGATTAACCCCTAACTAAACCCAGGCAGGTGTGCCCAGCCTCCCCTTGAAAAAAATTCACAGACACTTAATTCCCTGATTAAGGCCCTGTATCTAGGGATTACTAGCAAGACAGATGCTTTATGATGATGCAGTATTAAAAGTAGCAGACACTTGTCATCAGTACATATTTATAAGCATACTTGAATATTTTTAGCATAGCTCCAATCTCTATGAGATTTTTACCTTGGTGAAAATATCAATGGATAACATTTATTGAGTGTTTATCATATATTATGTTTTGCGCTTAGTATGTAACATATTATTGTGATAGTCAATCCTTAAATATGTGAGATTGCTACTGGTTTCAGCTTATAATTTTTTTAATGCTTCCTAAGTAATTTTACATCTGGAATTTGCTATTTATTAATTCATTCATCTAGTAACAAAAGACTTGTGAATCCGCATAAAGGTAGCCTTTGCACATAGCATAAGGAAGTGTCAAAGACAAGACAATATGACCTTCCTACAAATCAGAAAATCAGATCTGCCTGGCTTCATCATTGAACGGTACTGATAAGAAAATCTAACGGTCATAGGAACATTTCTGATAAATACCTTCTCAGTTTTAAAAATGATATATCTTCTCAGGTTTTCATTAAGTAGGCTCATTCAGTCATACAAGCAGACAATTGCTTTTGTGACCACATGTTAACTAACTCCCCATCCCGTGTGTGTGTTGGGTGTGTGTGTGTGTGTGCGTGCGTATCCTAGTAAGATGAAAAATGAGTCACTAACAACTGTTGAATCCCTACTTTCAGCAGCTGCAGCAGGAAATAGGAAATCTTAAAAAAGGGAGGGTCAAGGAACAAGCATCATTCTTTGTTAGTTGCGTGGCAATTCTTTGTCTTTTTCAGTTTAGGTGGAAATGGCCTCTGACTCCAAGGGGAAAGTCCAGAAGGAAGACCAGATAAGACTGTTTGGCATGGTGCTAAGCTAGCAACCTAGGCTCAGAGAAGTAAAAAGAACTATCCTGCAGGCTCCACAGTTAGGAAGCAGTGCCACTGAAATTTAACCTGGATGAGTCCCCTACTTGCCCAAATCCTAGCAATGGAAAAAGTACACCACTTGGTGATCCGTGGAGGGTACTTCTTGGGAGTAGCTTATTTTTTTTTTTCGCTTTTTGGGTCACACCTGGCAATGCTCAGGGGGTTACTCCTGTATCTGCACTCAGGAATTACTCCTGGCGGTGCTCAGGGGACCATATGGATGCCAGGGATTGAACCCAGGTCGGCTGTGTGCAAGGCAAACACCCTACTGGCTGGACTATCGCTCCGGCCCCCTTGGGAGTAGCTTTTAAAAGTGATGGGCTTCATAAAATGAAAAAGTAAAGACAACTCCATCAGGTGGCATTCCATGTAACTGTCTTGATTCTGCCAACCAGAACTTAATCCCTGTTGCTTTTATTTTTATGGGAGTTCCCTGAATTTATAAAATTAAAATGTAAGTTGCTCAGATTAGAACAGATATTCAAAAATAAGGGGATCTTGAGAGTCAGACTGAATTATAAATGTGTTTCTGAGTTTGGCTCATTTGTAACCTCTGCTAAAACTGACAATAAACTGCCAAGAAGCTTAAATGTTGGAAGTTTCATAAAGGAAGTTTCTCACAAAAGAGAATAATTAAGACACAGTTATTTCAGTGAAAGAAATGGAGCCTAATTTTCTAGGAGTATCTTGTTCTGAAAGGGAGTTGGGATTGAAAGCTGCCACTAGGGACCCTGTGAATTTCCCTGGGGAGGGGGGAGACTCACTGGCATTCAGCCCATGAGTGACCCAACTGTTTGCTTTAGGACTCAGGAAGGATCCACGGGAATGACTCAAGTTCCCAAGGATCATTTGTTTCCTTGAAGAGAAACACAGTCATCCCAGGCCCCATGAGTTCTCAGTCTAGTTTCAACTTTTAATGGATTTGTGTAAGTCCTTGTGTCTTGAAGGCAAAACCGACAACTGGTTTTCACATCTGACCTAGATGATTTTTCCCTACTCTAGGTGGGCAACTAAGAAGTGTAGGTAGCTTGAATTACCAAAGATATAGAGTGTACACAAAAGAAAAAAGTCAGAAAAATGAGAACATAAGGCAAAAACGATTGGAGGAGATCTGAAAAGCATAATAAGAGCCAGTCTGGTGAGCGTTTCTTGGCAGGATGCCCAGAGGCAGCTTCTGGGGAAGGACAGAACCCAGAAAAAGAGCATTTCCTGCTTTGGGTTAAAAAAAAAATCCAAATATTGTCTAAGAGGTGGGCTATTCATCCTGTGCAGAATAAGTTAAGTCAAATTAATTTGAAAACTTTAGGTCATAAGGAAAATAATAGTCACTGGATGAAAAGGCCTCTCCCTTCATTGCCTCATTATCTATTGCACACTCATGTATTATTAATATTATCTTGTATGGGGATAGTTTCTCAGAAAGTTTCAGCTCTGATAAAGGTTTGAATAGCTTTTAGCTTCTCAGATTTTTTTATGGTTCTCATTCACTTATACTTTCAGACCATATTTAATTTTTTGTTTCTTCTTCTTCTTTTTTTTTTTGGATCACACTTGGCAATGCTCAGGGGTTACTCCTGGTTCTGCACTCAGGAATTACTCCTGGCAGTGCGTAGGGGGCCATATGCGATGCTCGGTATTGAACTCCGGTCGGCCCTGTGCAAGGCAAATGCCCTACCTGCTGGATTACTGCTCCAGACCCTTATTTTTTTTCATATTAAATGAA
The DNA here is from genome assembly GCA_021461705.1 of Cryptotis parvus. Lineage (NCBI taxonomy): Eukaryota > Metazoa > Chordata > Mammalia > Eulipotyphla > Soricidae > Cryptotis > Cryptotis parvus. The sequence continues at coordinate 20,823 of JAJIBD010029032.1, forward strand.
AGACAATGATAATATAGACTAGGAAGCAGCATTTTTCCCAACCATAATTATTAGTGGAATGTGCGAAACCCTCATTCAGCTTGTGTCACAGACTCCAAAAGAGGCTGCATGTTTTCTCCGTCCACAAGAGCACCTCACTTTCTTGCAGCAGCGATGCTTTGTGACTTTCCAGAGCCTTTCTGTTACCACACAGGTTCTTGTCTCCAGTCTCTGAAAACGGGAAACAAGTGAGGAAATAAAAATGTCCAAATCCAAACAGATTTATTAGAAAAAAGAAAGAAAGCTCCTATAACATGAGAAAGGATTTTCTGGGGGTGGGGGAACTCCTCGGAGCCCACTGTTCTCTTCTTTTTATTCCCTTTCTACTAGGGAGGTAAACAAGCACTTTATTTTTTTTGTATCTTCTCATTAAGCCCAGAAGTGACCAGTCTCCTAACTGCAGTTTCCAACCCTGCTGTCAAGACAGAGGCAGGCAGAACATCAAGATGGCTGTTGCCTGACCCTTGGGGCTATCCGCCTAGCCCCATGACATTCCATCCTCAGAGTTCATCCTCATATTCCACCCAGGTTAATTCATTAATTTTAGCTTCCCTGTTTTTCCCTGTTTCTAGTTATTTTGTGTATATCTTCCACTGTCAGTTTTGCTTGGCTTCCTACCCCTTCTCTTCAGGATACTGATGTTGGGCTTTTCTTTTTTAATTTCCCATCCTTAAGAAACCTTGGATTTGGGAGGGAAGGGGTGGATTTGCCTTCAGTCTTGATGTTTGTTACAAAGACTTGTTTTCTAGGCAAAATTTTCCCAGTGCTTATACAACCTGTAATAAGACCACAGTCCTTTGAACTCTGAGCAGGTGTACAGTTTTACGGCACAATATTTTAAGATGAATTTGTTTTAATCTTCTAGTTAAGCCTCTTTATACAAACAGAGCTGCCAAGAGAACAAATGCAATTCACTTACAAGTTGTTTGTCTAGTTAACAGTAAATACGCAAATCAGTTTCCTGCTCACACAAAGGATTTTGTTATGTTTGAAATCTTTGTACAAGGGGGACATTGGCTTAGATATTTTTTAGGGTATTCCTGTGCACCAGAATGTGTGGTGACTTAGCAAGCAACTGGGTAATATTAAACAAGTATATTGATGGGCTTTCTGAAAAGGAGCTTTGTGTGTGCAGTGTGAAGGCATTACAAAGGATCCTCCAGGAAACCAAGGCTCAGAAAGTGGTGAAAGGTGGCAAACAGTTGGAGAATAGCACAGAGGAAAGAAGGAAAGTTTACTGTCAGGATAAAATTAAGGCAGGCATTTAGAAATGGTCCTTCTTCAGGTTTTTTGCTCAAGGTTTTCCTCTTTTTTTCTCCTCTGTATTTCTTTTTCTTTAAGGGACATGAAAAGACTCATGCCGGCATTTAAAAGAGCCTCTTGAGTCTTCAGATCCATAGAATCTGATTATTATGGATTGTATGCAGTCTTTCTAGCTGATACTTGCACTGGGACCCTTCATTGGTGGGATGAGGGAGCATTGCTGATGTGTGCTCTTCATACAACACTGTTAGAGAAGCCTTGCTCTCTAACATATTAGTTAAAATACTGTGTGTGTGTGTGTGTGTGTGTACTTGTTTACCCAAATATATTTCTGTTCTGCCCAGATACATTTTATGTAAATTGCTCTATTGCTAAGAAGATGTTCTGGAGCCTAGATAAAAGAGATAGCATATTCTTGATGCTTATGTTCAAAAAGGTTGGATTCGATGGGAAAAAAATATCACAGCCATCCATCTAGAATCAGTTTCTTTTGCAGTCATATCTAGGGGACTGGGAACATGAGGAAAACTTTGTTTCAGTAACTTATAACTGGAATTTGAACCAGGGTATAATAATTCTCAGTGAAATGACTGTTCCCTTCCTGCCATTCTTATGATAATGTGTCACCTGTTAATTATAGTTGGGATCAGGTGGTACAGTGTATCTAGCCAGGGAGTGATATAAAACAGTTTTCTCAAAATTTACTGTCATTATTTGCGTAGCCCTTAAGTACCTCTAGTCTTCAGAACAGGTCATTAAATTTACTTGAGGAAAGTTGCTTGATTTCACAAATTTTGTGGCAAAAATGAGGGTTTTACACTTCACGAGCAGGAATCAAGACCTTATAACAGATGGACATTGGGATGTAATGTGGAAGCTAGTCCAAAGTATACAGCCTCTGTAAGAACCATGGCGATAAGAGAGAACATTTGAAGCAGGAGGCCAGTCTGGGCCTGAAATAGAAGGAGGTGCTGCTCCTCTGGGTGCAGAACCTGAACATGATCAGGTGTGTGAGTCATCCACCACCAAAAAGTAAAAAAAAAATAATGTTACGCACTGCCTGCTGCTGCAGTGTTAGCTTTTTAGATTTTCTCAGAGCTAGTCAGCATCAATACTAGCATGCGTAAAAAAAGGAAACAATCCCCAAAGACTTGAGTTTCTCTATTACTTTTTTATTTTAGATAAAGATTTGCATGCTATACAAATCACATCCTCATGTAAGAAATCATACAGTGTAATCCTGTGTATTCTTTACTCACCCTCCCCAGTGGGGGTCCTGTTATACCCACACTCACTTTCTTCCATCACCTGTGACATCAGGTACTACTAGTTTTTCTCTGTTCTTATTATTTTATTCTTCTGAGAAAGTATTTTTCTTATTTAAAAAAAATGTTACTGATAGAAAATTCAAGGTTACTGTTTTTTTCCAACACTTTATATAGTACATTCTACTCACTTCTTGAATGGTTTTTACAAGTCCAAATAATGCTTATCTTTGTTCATCTAAATGGGTCTTTTCCCTATGATTTCTTTTAAGGTATTTTTTTGTCTCTCTCTTTTTTTTGCAAATTGAAAGCTGTATGCATAAGTGTATGTGTGTTTTTCAATATAATTGTTGTTTGATGTGTTTATTCTGCTTCAGTCATCCAGAGATTCCTGGATCTGCAGTTTTGCATCAATCATTAATTTTGGAAAGTTGATGGATATTGGAACTTCAAATATTTTTCAAACTGTTTAGTTATTCTAGTTCCTTTGTCTTTACTTGTAAATTTTAGAATATTGGTTTCTACACATGCAAAATTGTTGCTAAAATTTTTAGATTTTAAACTTTGTATCAATTTGTAGAATTGACTTCTTACATAGTGTTTCAACCCATGAGCACAGTAGTTTTCTCAACTAATTTTAATCTTTTAAAATTATTTTATTAACAGTATTAAATTTTCAGTATTTAAATTCTGTATGTTTTATTTCACTTAGTAATTTTCATCTTTTTGAGTATTAGGGTCACAGTTGTGATGGTTAGACCTTGACCCTGTGCTTGAGCACTAATCCATGGTATTATCCTGGGACATCTGTCTGTTGGAGATTTGAACTGATGTTGGCCACATGTTATGTAAGTGCCTTACTTACTGTACTACCTTCTGGCCCCACAGACTGAAAATTTAAGTTAAAGAAAATCCACAGTGGTTATATATGACAATGCAATTTTGGTTATTTGGATAACATATTCATCACTATTATATGGAAATACGATTTTTCTATTTTAATTTTGTATTCTCAGACCTTGATGAACTAACTTATCTAAATATCCTAGAATTTTCTTTGTGGATTCCTCGAAGTTTCTTTTTCTGTTTATTTGTTTTGGGACCACCTCTGGTGGTGCTCAAGGCTTACTCCTGGCTCTGTGTTCTGGGCTCATTCCTGGTGGGGCTTGGGGGACCATTTGTGGTACCAGTAATCATAACGAGGTTGGCTGTGTGCAAGGCAAGTGCCCAACCTCTCTAGTCACAGATTCCTAAAACATTTATAAAATTGTAAACACATATTTATTTATTCATTTACAAATAGTCTGCCTTTTATATTATTTCCTTGCCTTATCATGCTGGTTGTAAATTCCATTAATATGTTGAATAAAAGTGTTGAACCATAACATTATTGCCTTGTTCCCTATCTTAGAGAAAAGTATTTGCTTTTACGTCATAGGCATAATGTTATCTGTAAGTTTAGTAGGTGTTCTATATTCAGAGTTAGGTTTTTCAGAAGAGAAGGAATAGTAAGGTTTTCTCTGACATTATTTTCCTGAGTTTGTAGTCATTAATAAAGAGTAAATTGTGTCAAATGCCTTTTCTGAGTCAATTGATACAATCATACATGATTTTTCTTCTTTGACTTGTTAATATGGTTGACTACATTGACTGTATTTTGAATATTATATGATTTTTTGAATAATATACCATTTATGGGATAACCATTAGCTTCCATTTATGATTACTTGCATTACTGCTTAAATACTCTTATTAATATTTTATTAAAGAATTTTGCATCAATGTGAAGTTTTTGTCTTTTATTTTAGTTTGGTTTTGATATTGGAGTAAAACTAATTTTATAAAATAAGTTGGAAGATAGTCTCTCTTTGAAATTTTATATTGGTCAAACTGACTAGGCCATCATACTCAGGCACCTGGTCAAAATGATTCTAGATGTTTCTGTGAAATATTTTTTTTTTAAAGAGGGGACTCTTCTAGCTGTGCTTTCTCAGGAGGAAGGTTGTTATTCAGGCCAATACTAATGACTCTGGTCTGGTAGCTGGGATCTGATGTTGTGACCCTGAGGGATCCTCTGAACCACACACAATAGTGCTTAGATGCCATCAAGGCTACACAGAAGAGGTTATGAACCAGGTTGTTTTGGAGATTGAATTCAGGGCATCACACAGGGTAGCCCTGTTCTCTTTCCAACTGAACTGTCCCGCTAGTCCTTGAGTACTTTTTTTAAATAATATTTTAACACTTAAACCAGCATACTTTGTGATTTAGATTACCCTCCATAAGTGGGTGGACATCACCAAAAGCACTCAAAGTAGAAAATACAAACCTCCATGAGAGAAGGAGAAGCCCATCAACACACTGCTTTTAAATCTAAATGGAGCATTACTTCTTCCCTGTATCTTCAGCCTTCTAGGCTACCTTGAAGATTTTGGGTTTGCTAGCTTATAAGTACATGAGCCATTCCCTTAAAATAAATCTTCACCCCCTCTATCACTATGTAAATGTGTGTGTAAATATATAAGCATGAAGATTTTCATCCACACGCACCTGTCAATCTATGTGCCCCCACACACCCACACATAACTATATTGGTATGTTTCGCTGTAGAATGTTGACTAATACACTCCTTGTTTATATTCTGGAAAAGACTGTGTGGGAGGGGTGTTATATCTTTAAATATTTAGCACAGTTTGCCAGTGAAACCATCTACTTTATATTGACTGACTGGTAATGATTTGTTTCTTCTCCATCCTTTGGGGTTCATATGGATATTCCCTGTTTGCCAATGATATGAAATTTTGTGACTTCTTTCTTTTTTGTTTGTGAATCATGTAGAATTTTAAAAGTTATACTAATATATAGCCCAAAATGGTTGGAGACCATATTCAGTGCTGGGATTTGAACCAGGGTCATAGCAACAACCACATGCAAGGTGAATATCTTGTTGGAGTACCCCTCTCTCACAGTACTTTAACAATGCCCAAACACTTCAATGTCATATTGTCATTTCCATCAGTTAAATGTATTAAAAAATTCTCTTATACTTTTACCTCCTATGAACTATTTAGGAGTTACACTTGTATCATTTGTCTTCCCATTCATCGTCGATTTGCATGAGCGGGCACCAGTAACATCTCCGTATGTCTGTCACATGCTAGTAGAGCCCAAGGGCATCTGCTTGCTCCAGGAACATAAAGAAACTCAAACCACTCCATAAGGTCATGGTTATGAGGTCTATAGTTGTTACTGGTATTTGGCATATCAAATATGACATGGGTAGCTTGCCAGGCTCTGTAGTGCGGGTGGGATACTCTTGTTACTACAAGTAGTAACAAGAGTATCCCACTCCTCTTTTACATAGTGAAAGAGGGAGTGAAGATTTATTTTAAAGGAATGGCTCATGTATTTAGGATTATAACATTTAATTTTCAAACTGGAGGTTTTTATAAACTAATTTCTAATTTAATCCCAAGAACATTCTATGTATGGTCTAAATTTCTTCTGATTTGCTATTTCTTTTTTATTTTTTAAATGACCTAGGATATAGGCTATCTTAATTTAGGTTTAGGGGCACATAGAGTATTTATTATTATTGTTGTTTTTCTTATTGTTGTTGTTGTTATTTTTGCTTTATAAGAGTTATACCTGGCGATGCTAAGGTGTTACTCCTGGTTCTGCACTTAGAAATTACTACTGGCAGTGCTTGGGGAACCATATGAGATGGTGGGGATAGAACCCAGGTTGGTCTCACGCGAGGCAAACAACCTATCCACTGTGCTAACTCTCCGGCCCTGTATTTATTATTCTTTATGGATATAGTATGCTGTAAGTACTGGTTAGAGCCTTTTACTTAATAATTTTGCTGTTCTTTCCACATCCTTGCTGATTTTGTGTAGTTGTTTAGTCAGTTTGTCAGTTGTTTTATTGAGTGACATTATTCAACTATAAATGTGAACTTGTGGATTTCTCCTCTTATTCCTATCAGAATTTGGATCTCATATTTTATAGCTCTTTAATTTAGCAATTTAGATCATGAGGAAAAGTGAAGACACATCTATGAAAATCGAAAACATTTAAGACAAGTGCTTTCCCATATCCAACAGAACAACAAGTGCTGGCGTGGATGTGGGGAAAAGGGGACACTCATCCATTGTTGGTGGGAATGTGGGAATGCCGCCTGGTACAGCCTTTCTGGAAAACAATATGGACATTCCTCCAAAGACTAGAAATTGAACTCCCATTTGACCCAGCCATACCACTCCTGGGAATCTACTCTGGGAAGCCAAAAACACGCAGCGGAAACACCATCCCTACTTTTATGTTCATAGCAGCATTATTCACAATAGCCAGAATCTGGAAACAACCAGAGTGCCAGAGAATCGATGACTGGATAAAGAAGCTTTGCAACATCTACACAATGGAATACTATGCAGCTGTTAGGAAAAATGAAGTTATGAAATTTGCCTATAAATGGATGGACATGGAGATCATGTTGAGTGAAATTAGCCAGAAGGAGAGAGACAGATATAGAATGACTGCATTTATTTGCATGACATAAATATATATGTATGTATTATGATACAAATATCCAAGGTCAAGTGAACATGTATCAGGAGGTTTTTGTCAAAGGTGGAAATTGTCACAAACGTGTGGGAGTCAGAGACTAGGTAAGACAGAAAATTGAACAGCGTGCTGACAATTGTCGAAAGTACTAATACCAACCTAAAATGACCATTAAACACAGGCAAATAGATATACATGACAACCCTTTAATGTATGTTCTTTTTTTAATGTTTCATCTTATATT